>PKML01053346.1:163478-213837 GCA_002933935.1 Eutrema yunnanense | reverse complement strand
CATCTATTGCTCTTCACCCTTAGCATTTTGCCAAAGTCCATTCCTTCAAAAGAGAGATCCCTTGTTTGGAAACCGCCACATGTATTGAGATCATCTTTATCTCAAAACCAAAACCCTTAACCAAATGAGTTTGTTTGCATTGCATGAGCATGATTCACTTGAAACAAATAATGAATGTTAAAGGATTTGATGATATTGATGCTTGTGTAGGTTAAGGCTTGAATTTGATTCGTATAGGGAATGATAGTGCTAGCTCTTTTTAAGTAAACTCGATTGATCGCATCTTAGAGCTAGTAACTTGGATATTGAGTTGAATTCTTTTCTTGATACTTTTGGATTTGAGCTCCCATTTTTAGTCTTCTCCCTTTCTTTATTCTTCTTTTCTTGAGGACAAGCAAAGGTTTAAGTTTGGGGGAATTGATATTCATGCATTTTACATGTTTAAGCATATATTTTACTTAAGAGTTTTGTGCCATTTGCATGCATAATCATGGTTGAGTCTTGCATTTAGGTCTCATTTAGAGTTTAGGACATTTGCATTAGGTCCTAGTGAGTTCTTGCATTCATTTGGAGTGTTTTTAGGTGTTTTGGAGACAATTGATGGTGTTTGGAGTTATGGAGCATGGTAGAATGCAAAGCTCATCCGAGACGCCGGAAAGATGTGTCTGAACGAAGGCACTCCGATCTGAATCAGTCTCAACAGTCTTCATAGGCGTTGTAAAGGAGTGATTCATCTGTCTATAGGAGTTGGAATCAGTCCATTTGGACATCAGGTTAGGAAGTTATCGCCGATTTACTGAAGACTATCCGGATCGGGAGCAAGTGAAGCGGTTGAAGGAGTTTGGGAGTTTGTCAGCTCTCACATCGACCAGAAAGCAGTCACACATCGGTGCAACACATTGATGCTACACCAGGGAGCTTAACCTCGACCAGAAGAAGCAGTCACACATCGATGCAACACATTGATGTTAGCTTCAGCAGGATTCACATCGATGCAGCCGAAGTGTCTCAAAGATAAGGCCAACTGAAGACCTTCCCATGCCCAGTTTAATCTTATGTCTTCATGAAACCTGTAGAGGAGTGAATCAGATGTACACAGGAGTTTGAATCACATCATTTGGACCTCTGGATCGGATTTTATGGCCTAGACACTGAAGCATGATCTGCCTTGCCGAGAAGAGATGACATCGTCCAAAGAACCGGTAAAACGAAGTTCTTCCGATCTGATTCAGCCTCTCCGGTCTTCATGGAAGTTGTAGAGGGAAGAGTTACCTGTCTACAGAAGCTGGGTTCAGGTCATTTGGATGTCAGATGCAAGATTTAGAGCCGATTCACTGAAGACCTCCGACCTAACCTCGACCCAGATTTGATCGGGTCAATACCCGGTTTGTCCCGGGTTGACCCGGTCGCCCACTTTCTTTTAAAAACCCAAAAACCCTAATTTTCATTTTAAGTTTCCTTTTCTCTAGAGTTGGGTTTTATCCCAAACTCTTTCTAAGATGATTTTGGATTGATCTACATCATTCATGCCACTCTAGTGAAGGATTCTTCAACCTATCTATATATTATGTTTATTTAATCTTTGTTCTTTATCTTTATGTCTTCTTCTTTTATGTTCTTCATATTTAGGCCTTAGGCCCCTTTTGTTGGATCTTAGATTTAGCTTGATTTTTGATGGCTTGATGATTGATTTGTGATGCTTATATTCTTAATCATTGCATTCCTTTCTTGTTTAGTGTTCCTAATGCTAGATCTAGCTTGAGAAAGTAGATCTAGATCACAAGGCATTTCATGAACATCAAGTGTTTGATGAAATGCCAAGACCAAACTAGACAAGAGATTTATGTTCCTAGCCTAAGGGATTAGTTGTCTAGGGTGTATTTTGGTTGATCTTGTTTATATTCTTAATGCTTGCTAATCATTGATCCACAAATGAGAGTTTGCTAATGGATTGAGTGGTTACCATAGTGATTAGTTGCTTGAAAGAGAATTAATCAAGATTAGTGATCTTAACCTAAGGATTAGCATTGATTGTGTGTATTAGCATCATTAGTTAGTTGTCTTGATGATTAGATGATGATGATTTAGGTTGATTCTTGTTGGATCCTTCACTTAGGTTGGTTCTTAATGCTAGTTTTGGATTGAGAGATCATAACTAGAGCTTAAGCATTTCACGCCCGATAGGTGTTCGATGAAATGCTTGAACAAGACCTTTTGTGAGCTTTTCTTGCCTAGCCAACGATGGTTGATGTCTAGGGTGATTAGTGAGCTAATTGGGATTGGAGATTAATGCTTGTTAATCATCTTATCACAAACGAGAGTTTGTTCTTGATTTGGTGATTAACAAAGTGATTAGTGCCACGACGGTGGATTAGTCATAGTTGTGAATCCCATGCTCTAGGATAGTGTTTAATGCAATCTTAGAAATTCATTGTTCGATCATTATCCATCTCATTGATAGCTTAGTTCATGATCCACATTTCTATCTTTGTTTTCTTTCTTGGATTTGTTTTCTTTTCTTATAAATATAAAACACCAAAAACATTGCTCTAGCTTAGGAAGACTCATGCATTCCTAGTGTATTGATCTTAACCTCTTCGGTTCGATCCTCAAATACTACAATGATATGAGTGGACTTGAGGTATTGATTTAAAGACTAAAAAGTCTATCTATCAAGTCCCATATCAGTCTCTAAATTACGACTATTAGTGGGAGTCACATATCGGTCCCAAATTTAAGACCGTTTTGCGACCACTTTATTTAGCGACCAAATATTTGCGACTACTTTTTTTGGTTCCAAAATTGTCGCAAATGAGTCATTTGCGACCATTTTGAGACTCTTTTGGTTGTCGCAAAAACTGTGTTTTCTTGTAGTGTCTCCTCGGCATCGTATTGCAGCAGATAGTATTTTCCAGAGAAATGTTTTTCCCGTTCCACCAAATCCATAAACAAAAAAGACTCCACCTCTGTTTTCTAACACAGCTCCCATGATCTCATCATAAATATTCTTTTGTTCAACAGTCAGCTTGGAAAGATCTCTATCATGGTTTGCTTTCAATTCTTCTCGGTTATAGCTTGCCTCATCAATTATCAAGACATTATCGTTCTCATTACACCCTCCTGATGGTTGCGGCATACTTGAGTATAGTTGTAATGAACTCCCGTTGCTTTTCATAATCTTCTCGATTTCTTGAAGAGCATAGTTTTGTTTATCCTCGTCACTTAAGACCAGTTCTGCAACATCAAATGAGTTTCATTATAATTATGATCCCAAATTCCTATATATCTATAATATTAATTGAAATCAACAGATTAAAATCTAAAAATATTGTACACACTGAACCTGGTCTGTTTAAATGGCGTTTCCTGCTATGTTCAATGTCTTCTGAAAGAAACTTCCAAGTATTATTCCAAACCACTTCTGGCTTAGATAAACTATCTGAAGTAAGCATGATAACAAAGAGTTGTCGTAGAAAGCTTGCAGTACTATGAAAGCTTTTTCTTACAATATCATCAATATACTCTTGGTCATCTTCTAGCAATCCCCGTGCATAACACGCCTCTCTGTAGCTTTGATATAGCACTCCATTGTACGTTTTTATTTCCTCAAAAGAGCATGGACCTTTGACATAGTTTAGCAAAGTCCGCAAATAATATGCATCTTCCATCTTACGCGGTGCATAATTAATCCTTCTAACGCTAAATTTTTTTTATTAACTCTTTCTTTGAACATCTTCTTCGTCTTCTCGAAAATAAACCTAGTAGGAATTTGCTCATAAGTGAGCTCTCTAGCTTCTGCATTAACCTTATTCAGCTCAAACCAGGCCAAGAACATTGTATTTTGAATCTGTTTACGGTTGACCACTTTTTCAACCTTTTTGTCACCCTTGAATATTACAATCTGTTTCCCAGGCAGATGGAAAGAAAGCCTTTCAACCGCTGTAGATCGATAATGTATAGAGTATTTAAAAATCCTCCATGTAGCTTCACAAGCAGAGATATACCTGTTCGATTAAAAATAGTCAGGTTTAGTAATTTCAGTTAAAAAACACATGATTTGGTTTGCAAATGTTATGGTGAAGAGATTAAATACCTGCAGTCAAAGAAGTCTTTGATTTCGTTCTTTTTTGGTTGAGTGTTCCCTTGGGTTTTTCCAGAATTGTCTGTTCCACCTTTCTGAGGTGGTTCTACAACAACGCTTACACGATCTTGACCTTTATTAATATACTTAAATAAGTACTTAACAGAGCCACTTTGGTTGCACCATTCCACATTAATGTGAGCTTTGTACCGGATAGATAGCTTCTTGTTGTAAGGTATTACATATCTGTTGTCACACTTAAAACCATTCTTCTCAACATATATATTCGGTTGATTGCGTCTTCTGTAAACTGGAAATCCTTCTTTGTTAACTGTAGTTTTTTCTGCATAAACCTTAGGATATAATTTAGTACATTCACCATTCTCCATGCATGGTGAATTCAGGTTAGCAACTCCACAAGGTCCATGAATCATCATTTCCTTAATAACTTCATAAAGCTCGGGTTTTTTCGCTTTGTCTGGGATTTCAGCCGAAATTATCTTGTCTATGTTGTTAGTTGTAGGAAACTTTGATGTTGGATCCATGAAAAGAAGAATGTGAGCATGTGGTAGGCCTCGTTTTTGAAACTCAATTGTATAAATTGCTGCACATATTCAGAAAATAAAACAATCAGGTTAGTAACTGGATGTAGTTTAAAAATTAAGAAAACTGGAACAAGTAAACCAAATCATAACTTACAGGATCTTGTAGTTCCCAAAAGTTTGTTTCGGGTTAAATCATTCATCAACGCATCAAGTTTCATCTTAAATATCCTGCAAATAATATATGGACGATCCGTTGGATCTAAATTACGCTTATTGAGATATCTAGTGATCTCAGGCCACTTAGGATTGCATGTAAAAGTGATGAAAATATCTGGGAATCCTAAATGTTTACATATGGCCATCGCATCCAAATAGTTATTCTTCATGTATCTAGGTCCACCTGTGAAAGTAGCTGGCAACATAAACTGATGCCCTTGTTCATGCATATCAGTGTTACCAGCATTCTCTGATTGTTTAATGGAATCATAACTATCAGAATGTAGACATTTCTGATTTCTCCTCATATAGCGTAACCTGTTAGACTCTATCATAGTATATGCATCTACTATGAACTGTTGGAATAATCTCCTTGAATAGAGAAGAGTGTGCAACTCACCGTTTCTTTCCTGAAGACGGTATGCAAAGAATTGTCTCATAGAGATACTATCCTTCTTAAATGTTTTCCCACCTTTTGTGGCTCCTTTCTTAATCCCAAACCTAAAACCCATCCTCACCATATGGAAACAGGAGAGGATATTGAAGTGCAAGATACGAAGGATGGATTTCACTAATCCTTCGAAGTTTACCAGATTGTTGTTGAAGAACAATATCACACTTATCCATATCCGGACTGAAATCTCCAGGAATCAGCACAGCCACTTCAGATGCTGTGGGAACATTATATGTCCTTCCATCAGTGACACGATCACTAACAATTCTCCTTATCATACACATGGACATTGTCAGAATCAAAGTCAAAAGAGCATGGATAATCCTTTGTTATCTTCGACACTGACAATATAGATTTTGCAATAGATGGACACACTATAACATCATTCAATCGTAGGTTACCCCTGTTATAGATGAAAGTGTGGTTGAACCTGTATGAGTAATGGACAAATACTCTCCGTTACCGACCATGACAGAGTCTGAACCATGGTAAGGGTGAGCACGCTGCAAATGAAATGGGGAGTTGGTCACATGTGATGTTGCTCCGGTATCGGGGTGCCATTCAAGGCTAGAACTTTCGGTGACATCAGTAATGCGCATCGCAGCCAATACAGTGGGAGTTTCATCAAGCCGATAACTGTTACCAAACCTATGCCAGCAACGAAGAGCCGGATGACCAACCTTACCGCATATCTGACAGACTGGACGATTGTCAGAGTCAAAGGAGACAGAAGATCCAGGAGGTGAGATGATTTGTTGATGAAAGCCTCTCCCTCGAGTCGAGAAGTAGCTTCTGCCTCCACGTCTGTTGTTGTGATACTGACCACGCCCACGCATGTTGTGATATGTAGATCTAGAAATATTGAACACTAAGTGAGGAGAAATAGATGATTCAGACATATAACTTTGAAGCCGATCGTCAAATGCAGTCAACCGAGGAACAACATCTTCAAAGTTTGGGCTTGGAGTTGTATCCATAGAACCTTCAATACTGGTCTTGATAGGTTCGTAATCTCTTCCCAGGCCATGGAGAGCAGCAAAAATCTTCATCCTTTCGGTAACTGGTCTGCCAATGGAGGAAAGCTGGTCACAAAGAGCTTTGATTTCATTGAGATAATTTACCATAGGCTTTTCCTGCTTGGAGACAATTTGAAGCTTCCTTTGCAGCTCAAAAAAGCGTGAAGAATAGACTCGGTTGAAGTGTCTAGCCAAAGATTCCCAGACATCTTGAGATGTGTTGCAATTGATGACAACACTCAATATGTCTTCAGAGAAAGAGCCAAGAAGCCAAGACTTAAGAACCTGGTCCGTTTGAAACCAGAGTTGATAGTCCAGATTTGTGACTCTGTTGGGGGTGTTTTGAAGCCTTGAAACATCAATCATTGACGGTGGTGCCGGTGTAGCTCCATTAACGAAACCTAGGAGGCCTTGACCGTTGAGGAAAGCCTCAAATTGGGATTTCCAAAGGATGTAGTTTCGCTCAGTGAGCTTCACCGTGACACAGTTTGCAATGCTCAGAGAAGGAAGAGTGTAAGGATCCATGGATGCGTTAGCCATGGCTCTGATACCATAAAGAAGTTTCTTAATATCAGATATATGTGAAAGAGAAGATAGACAAAAACAGTTCCTTTGTTATTATTTCCAGCCTTAGGTTTCTACAGATTGCTCGTTCTTAATTTATACAAGAAAGCAAGAAAGCTGTGAAACCCTAATTGATTGGACAAGTGTCTTCCTCAGGCTGTATCTAGAGATTCAAGGACTGAAAACTTGTTTGCCAACTTGATCTGATTCCACTGTACCGTACTATGCATTTGTGAGCAATTTGCAGATGCAAGAGAATTGTTTTTGGGCTTTGAAGAATTGTCTTGGCCCAACTTTGATTTTCCTTTCAGCCCATATGTAGAAGGTATGTGATTTTGACTCATCTCCTTTGATCTTTGTTGCTCTGTTTTGCTCATCGAAAAATTAACGTTGATACTATAGACGTTTTCTCTCTTCCTGTAACGCGATGAATCGTGAAAGCCTGTACGAGGCTGATGATTATGAAGAGGAAGACGGCATTGGTGAAGATCTCGAAGACTTAAGACTCGCCTGTATAGTCTCCGAGGCCAATTCCGATGAGGTAATTTCGAAATCCGGTTCTGTTGGAGCGGATGGAGGCGACGGTGGAGGGATACCTTCGGATTCCGAGAACGAAGACGACTTCGAGATGCTTCGGAGCATAAAGAGCCAATTAGCTTCGTCGACGGGATTGAGAAGTGGTCCTCCCGCGGGTTTTTCAGTGCCCTCGGATTTGGAGAGTGAAGACGACCTCGAGATGCTTCGGAGCATTAAGAGCCAATTAGCATTGTCGATGGATGCGTGCGTTCCGACGATGGGTTTATCCGACGACGACGAAGATGACTCGTTTGAAACCCTCCGCACTATTCGTAGGCGATTTTCTGCTTATGAAAATTTTGGTGAGCTCAATGGTGACAGAAAAATTAATACTTGTTTTTTCGTTTATCTGGGTTAGCTGCTGATTCGTTAGATATTGTATATGTGTGGTTGTCACCTTGGAAAGGTTCGTTCTATGACTCTGCTTCAAGTGATTAAGATAGTTTTGAGATTAATTCGTTTTTCTTTAATTTTAGTAATGGAAGCTAGTTATAGGTCTCTACATAGAAGCTACCCTCGGTGTGATTTGCTATAAACAGTCCCTTTATGCATATTGTATGGCGAACCTAACTAACATAGTTATCCGAATTACGAAATTATATTATCCAGATAATCGATATGGGGATAACAATATATGTGGACGATATGCGGATAACATATATATGTGTAAGATATACGGATAACAGTTTTATATAGGGGAATGCAATGAGGATATGGAAGAAAAAAATTAGAAAAACAAGGGATCAGAAATAAAAAAGTTAACATATTTTTCCATAAGAGCATCTCCATTCCTAAACCCCTTATGGGGTTCTTAACATTATTTTAATCATATATTTTGGTTGATTTCAAAATTTAGAACCCCATAAATTTTTGAGTGTCTAATGGTGACCCTCAAGTAGGGGTTCTTAAAAAAAAAAATTAAAACATATATGAAATGGTTGCACTAATCATCCTCTGAAGAACACAATCCGTTCGAGAAGTAGCTCGAGATCAAGTAATCGGACGACGATCGGAGACAGAACCTACTCGAACTCGAAGACGAGTCCGCCGGAAAGAGATTTTAATTTCGGTAGAGATTCGGAGAGTAATTAATCCATTGTGTTTGCAGAGGAGAAGAAAGAGAGCGCGCGAGAGACGAAGAAGATGAAACTTCTCCAAATTCACCACCTCTCATCATAATCAAAAATATTGGAGATATCAGTCTCGATTTCGTCTTCAAACTCTCCGAGATTTGTTGTGCTCGAATCGCCGGAAGAGAAGGAAAAATTCAGCCAAAATGAAGAGAAGAAATTGTCGACGAGGACGAAAGAAGGAGAGAGACTCGTCAATTTTTTTTTTCAAAAACCAATCTCATCTCAACACCTGTCCTAAGAGACTCATTAATGATCGGTTCTAAAAATGCTTAGCTAAGGTTCGGTTCTTACAAAATTTGGGCTTTTTCAATTTTTTTAAATCCAATTATACATAAGAACCTGCGTTAAGAACTCCTCATGAACCCGCGTTGGAGATGGTCTAACATCCAAAACTAACCAACATAGAAGTTAACATAAACATAACAGGAGATTGTTATCCGACGAGAGCATAAACAACATTGTTATCTGAAGCTTGCCAAGAGATGACTGCTTCATACACTTTAACTCCGGCGGGCTCAGAGCTAGTTTCAGTGGATGGATAAGCGACATCTTCTGGTAAAGATTTACTCGGACTCGGTCGGGCTCTTCACTGGCGACGAACAGTCGATTGGGTCTATCATCTGAAGAAGAAATGAAGCTATGAGACAAAGGTGAATAGTGATGGGAAAAAAATAAGAAATCAAACTTCTTTATTTTTAGACATAATCAGAACAGAAATCTCTAGTAATGTTACCTTCAAAATTGTGATACGGACGGATCTGATTTTTGTGGGAGTAAAACCGGTGATACTAGAGACTCTGACGGATTTGTGTAGTTTTTTTTCGGGAGACGAAAATCGATGATACTGAAAACCAACTATTGTTGAACAGGAAACATAAGTTCTTTGAGGAAGAAAACTAAAGGTGAACGAGGGGTCACAATTTGTACGGTTGTAAATTGGGTTTTCACTTATGTCTCTCTCTATTTTTCGAAATAAAAATATATATACTAAATCCCAAAAAAAAAAACCTCTGACACCAACTCCAAAAGCGTTGTATCTTTATTCACTTTTGCAACCTATATCATAGATAGCATAGGGGCAAAATCGTCATATTTTGGGCAAAAATTATTGATGAATAGTGACAAAACTGGAAAACTAATTTTCAGTTTATGGAAGGCTATCTAGTGGTATTACCCATTAGTCTATATATAAGTTTCCTTTTATATACCGAGCTTTAGTTATACTTTTTACTATAAAAGTAACACCAATGATGTTCTAGAAGTGCCTAGTCAAACGATTGATTGACCTGTTCTAATTGGATATTAATAGGTTTACTTACCTCACTAGCTCTCATGATTATCATAGAAAAATTAAAGTGAAAAATGCCAAAAAAATCCTCAATTTACCACTTTCAGCCAAAAAAAGTTTCAACTCTTCGATGGACAAAATAAATCGTAAACTTTACTTGATTTTCACTTTTAATCCCATATTTTCGTTGACCTGGCTATTTTAATCTCATATTTTTGTTGACCAAGCCAAATCAGACGCGCCGTTAAGTTTTCGTTTAGAATTTCCGTTAAACCCTAAAACGACGTCGTTTTGTCTTTTAAAAAAACTGTAAATCTGGAGACTCGAACCCATTACCTTCAGAACAAACAGCAGACACATTACCAACTGAGCTAAATCGTATTAATGGTAAACACACAAACATACATGCTTATATTGTTTAACAAGAAATCCCCAAATTTAAAAAAATTAGGGTTCTTCCTCTTTTACCGAACCTAGCACCGCCGATGGTGTCCGCCGTCGTCGGAGTGGGTTGCCATCGTCGGAGTTGGTCGCCGAGTCGCTCGATTCCCCAAAATCGATTTGCCTCTACCCTAAATCCCGATTTCTTCTTCTTCTTCTTCTCCTTCAATCTTCTTCTTCTTCTTCTTCTTCTTCTTCTTCTTCTTCTTCTGCTCCTTCTTCTTCTTCTTTGTCTTCTTCTTCTTCAACTATCGTTCTTCAAAGGAGAAGATTACGAGCAACTGGACTCCATAGCCGACGAATCTCATAAACGCCGCCGCGAAAAGTACCATCCAAAGCGGGAAGAACATGAGCGCGAGCCCCGAAGACCTCCCGAAGACCTTTCCGAGATCGGAAGTGACGGCGAGGTAGTTAAGTTGCCCCTGTGAATGAGTAAGCCGAGAAACTCCGACGACGGCGACCAACTCCGACGACGACGGAGACCATCGGCGGCGCTAGGCTCATGTAAAAGAGGAAGAACCCTAATTTTTTTTTTAATTTGGAGATTTTTTGTTAAACAATATAACCATATGTGTTTGTGTGTTTATCAATAATACGATTTAGCTCAGTTGGTAATGTGTCTGTGGTTTGTTCTGAAGTTTAGGGGTTCGAATCTCCAGATTTACGTTTTTTTTTTAGAACAAAACGACGTCGTTTTAGGGTTTAATGGAAATTCTAAACGGAGACTTAACGACGCGTCTGATTTGGCTTGGTCAACAAAAATATGGGATTAAAATAGCCAGGTCAACGAAAATATGGGATTAAAAGTGAAAGTCAAGTAAAGTTTACGATTTATTTTGTCTATCGGAGAGTTGGAACTTTTTTTGGTTTAAAGTGGTAAATTGGGGATTTTTTTGGCATTTTTCCCAAAAATTAAATCGGATTAACTCTTTCAATTAGGTTCTCACTTAGATGATTGGTCGCGATTTAATTATAGTTAAAGCCATATCTTTCTTTTTTTTTATAACAACTTAGATGCCTAGAACGGTCGTACGAAGTTTACATGGACAATATTATACGGGTATACGCGAGTAATCCGTGCTAACTTATCCGCTTTTATGTTGTTTGCGCATAAAATGTGTGAAATAATGAAAAGGGTAAAAAAGTCTATTTTTTTTTTCAAATTCCTACAAATGTAGTGAGAAAACAGACTACTCCTCTAGTATGGACACAATTTTCACCAATTCAAATATTTTTTCCCAAAAATTATCACCGTCTTTTGATTTGCTATATAGCCGCAACCATATCAACTAGTGGTTTTTGGCCGATATGTCGACTGATCCACCATTTTCATTATTCTGTTATGTATAGAGTACGGTATTGCATGAATTGTAATATATTTGGAAGAGCTAAAAAAACCATAACTTTCTTGGATGCTAATGTATAATGAATATCCAACTTCCGCAACAGAATTAAGTAATGTAAAAGGTCGTTGACAACATCACGTTATATATATATATATATATATATAATATGGTCGCTGTCAATCTTTTAATTAATTAGAATTCCAACTTGGTAGACCACACGAAGAATAACAAAGTGCTAATCGTGTTAATAACAATGTTGTCATACCCATGTTAGATTTTTTTTTTTTTGTTAAAACAGATCCATGTTAAATATTGTACAAAAGAAGTTAATATTTATATATAATCGCTAAAATTGTGTGATTTTTTTTATTTTGTATTCTTTCTAAAAGAGATCTATGATTAAAATTATTCGATTTATTTTTTTTTGGAACCCCGCCATTACCTCCTCGTGACCTTCTACAAGACGAGCTGCTCGAACCTGACGACAAGTTGGTCATGTCTGAAGCTTGAAGAAACGTCGATAACCTTCAATTGACACAAAACCCGAAGGATTCCTCAATTTCGAAACCCTAAATCGACACAGAATTGAGAAATTTGGGAGAATTTTTTTTCTGCATTTGGAGAAGAATCGTTTAGATATGAGACAGGAATCGTGACTTGAAAAGTTTTTTCAAGGTTAGTGAAACCTTTTTTCTTAAACAGAGGGTTTCAATTTCTTTTGTTTTTTTTTTTCTATTTTTCGAAACAGAAAATAATTCCAGATTTAATTTGGATAAACGGTTTAATTTAATCGTAAACCGGTTTAGTCGTCGATTAGACGGTAGTCGTTAGGATTTAACGTCACTGGAGTTTTAAACATGATTGAAACTTTAAATGGGGAAAAAACCATACAAACTCTTTAGATGGGGCAAAATCATGAGTTGCAAGTTTCATGTGGTTTCCCCCAAAAATCAAAGTTTCGATGGGGCTACAACCAGAGCACCCCAAGTATCACCTTCTTACAACATACTAGGTGGTTTGGCCTTGCGCGGGCGGAAGAATTTTAAAAACGCATTTCTTTTTTTTTTATCACTGGAAACAAAGGACCACATAACCCTTGTTTTTTTCAGTATAAATTCGAGTTTCTCCAATATCTGAGTTACCTCTTGGAATGAGTCTTATGGTCGTGTTTGATTCCAATATTAAAGAGGTTCCAATCATTCGTCAATTGAATTGATTTTAGTTAATTATCTCTTATCTCCTTTCCCTGTTTTACTTTTGATAGATAATACATGTCATATTTTCTTCAATAAGGTACTTTATACTGAAACAGAAGGTAAACGGAAAAGAATCCAATGACACGATATCTTCAATTAAGAACTCTCAATCTTCAATTAAGAACTCTCAATCTTGATGCTTAAAGAGCTCGGTTTCATTTGATAAACTTAAACATTCGAAGAGAACATTATGAGTAACTGAAAATCATAGAAAAATTGGAACCAAATTAACACCGTTCAACATTAAAACCCAAAAGATAACACTAAATAATTGTAGATATATTATACACAAAAAAAAAATGCATTTTCTCTCTCTAGGCGACTCAAAAGGCGATCCCGTTAACCGTCTTCTCTTTTCTTCGAGAAGTTCATGTCCGGCGGTTTCAATCCGTGATTTCTGGGTCAAATCTGCCGGTTTTTGTCCGTTGGGAAGTTTCCTTGGCGGTTGTAATCGAGTAACTGTAACAAGATCTACCAAAACCTTCAAACCGCCATGGTTACTTCCCTATATATATCATTCTCTTCAATATCCTCTGTTCGATCTTTTTCGCAAGTCTCAGAGCAAAATGAGTGACAATATTCGACGAAAGGTGCAGGATATCAAGCTTGGGCTCAATGACGAACCAATTGCTCTTCCGCATGATGTCATCGCCCATGCCGTCCAGGCGAACCGACTTGCTATTGTTGGGACTTTACTTAACCCCAAAAGACAGAATATGCGTGCTCTAATCAACCAAATGCCACGACTTTGGGGGCTTAACAACGAAGTGGTGGGCCGGATTACTGAACCGTCAAAATTCCAGTTCGTCTTCCAGAATGAAGAGGCGCTAAATATGGTGCTAAGACGTGGTCCGTGGTCATTTAGTGAATGGATGCTAGTTACTCAACGGTGGTTTCCGAATATGCCTGATGAAGCGATGAAGACAATCCCTTTCTGGGCACAGATCCGTGGGATACCTTCTCAATTCCTTAACCGTGAAATGATCGATTTTATTGGCGATACTTTAGGGCCGGTTGTGGAATCCGAATTTGATGCTACATCAAATCTGGTGGATTTTGTGCGTGTCAAGATCAACTGGAACATTGATAAGCCCATGCGGTTCAAGAGGAATTTTCAGTTTAGTACAGAGGAAAATACGATTCTGAAATTCAGGTATGAGCGTCTTCGTAGTTTCTGTGTTAGGTATGGGATGTTGACACATGAAGCCAAAGATTGTCCTTTACACTTCGATGATAATGACAACGGTTCACAAGATGACAACAATGGAGACGACAAGAATGATGAAATCCAAGAGAAAGGGGTGAATGAAATGGATGGCGTTGTAAGAGATCTGATGGCTGCTGGGCCGTCTGCTCTTAGGAGTGATGAGGGAAGTCCTTCTTTGGTGACTGATAGAGATTTGACTGCAGAGAATTGGCGGTATGTGCAGTCTAAATTGATGCAGGAAGAATCAAATGGTTTTGGTAAAAGAAAGAGACAGGAGATTGAGAGTTTTCTGCAGGCATATGATAGTGATGTATATTCAATTGTGAATACAAAAGAATTATACAATGATCTGCCTGCTGTGGTAATTCCTGGAGTTACCAATCCAGATGTTGTCCCAAATACCATGGTTCTTTCGGAGATGTCTGCAGGTTTGGAAGTTTTCAAGGGACAAGTGGAGGAACAACAATATCAACGACGCAGATTGGAGAAAGGAAAATTCAGAGAAGATGAATTCCTTGATGTTTTTCAAGCATATGTGAACCAGGGGGATGATGCTGGTCTGAACAAGCGTATGAAGGAAATCGTGGAGAGTATGTTTCACGACCCGATAACAGTTTCTGCAAATCGAATGGACCTGTATTCGATTAACAAGGAAGAGTTATGTGAATCAACTGGTTCATGCTCGGTCACTCAAACAATAGACGGAGGCGCGGGGGGCCCGGTACCCCCACAGTCACCATGAAGATCGTCTCTTGGAATTGTCGGGGGTTGCAAGCACCTTTAAAGAAGGAACAACTTCAGGAAATTTGTCGTAGTGTTTCTCCTGACTTATTATTTTTATGCGAAACTCTAAATAAGTGTGATGTAGTTAGAGATGTTTGTGTGTTTTAGGATTTGATTTCGTTATTTCCGTTCCTCCTAATGGCCGAAGTGGAGGAATAGCTATTCTATGGAAAAAAAAGCTGTAGTTATTAATAAGCTTTTCCAATCTGTAAGGATGATAGATGTATTTGTGGAGTTTAATGGCATGAACTTCTATTTGTCGTGTGTTTACGGGGATCCCGTGCAAACAAATAGACATGAACTTTGGGAAAAGATTGAAAGAATTGGAACTACAAGGAAGGGCCATGGCTCCTTGTTGGAGATTTTAATGAAATGCTGGATAATTCAGAGAAGGAAGGTGGACCTTCCCGCGATGAACGAAGCTTCCAGGATTTCAGAAACATGTACAGTACATGTGACTTATCGGACTTGCGATATAAGGGTAATCGATTCTCTTGGGTCGGACAATATAGAAGACATACGGTGAAATGCTGTTTGGATCGAGTCATCGTGAATTCAGAATGGCTGGCAAATTTTCTGGCATCTGAAGCGGAGTTCTTACGACTTTATGGTTCTGATCATCGACCGGTGGTCACGAAAATTGCCTTCGTTGAAGAAAATCCCAGGAAACCTTTTCGTTTTGATAAGAGACTGCTGCAAATCAAGGAATTCAAGGATTACGTTAATCAGGGATGGAATTCAACAAAACTAAATCATACTCATTCCATATTAGATCGAATTCGGGAATGTCGACGATCAATTGGTACTTGTCGGAAATTTTCGAAGTTAAATTCATCAAAAAGAATAGAAGAGTTGCAAATTGAACTGGAACTGGCGTTATTATCTACGGGTTCTTATAGAGATTCAGTTCCTTAAATACGAAGAGAACTCGTTCAAGCTTATCGTGATGAAGAAGTGTACTGGCAATTGAAGAGTCGAAACCAATGGCTTAATCTTGGAGATCGAAATACACGCTTCTATCAAGCTTGTACGAAAACTCGTTTTTCCAGGAATCGTATCCATGCTATATCCGATTATAATGGAGTTATTTATCAAGGAGATTTTGCTGTGGGAAAACATGCTGAAGATTATTTCCAGTCAATATACAAAAGTGATAAGAATTTTGTACTATCTAAAATCTTTTCTGAATTCATTCCAACAGTCACTGAGGAGATGAATTCGTCAATCACAAAACCATTTACAAATTCTGAAATTTATGATGCGGTCTGCAACATTGGGGCAGATAAAGCTCCGGGTCCTGACGGATTAACGGCTCGTTTCTACCAACAATGCTGGGATATCGTTGGGGATGATGTTATAGCGGAGGTCCATTTTTTCTTTCAAACATCAACGCTGAGAAGGGGTATAAATCATACAAATATCTGTATGATACCGAAAATTGAGAAACCAAAGACATTATCAGATTATCGACCAATTGCTTTATGCAATGTTCTTTATAAAATTATCTCAAAACTTCTGGTTATGTGGTTGAAGGCTTATCTAGACAGAATTGTTTCTGAATCCCAAGCAGCATTTATTCCAGGACGCCTAATATCAGATAATGTTATGATAGCACATGAACTCATGCATTCATTGAAATCAAGGAAAAGAGTTTCTCAAACTTATATGGCGATTAAAACAGATATGAGTAAGGCCTATGATCGCGTTGAATAAAATTTTCTAGAAGAAACTATGTGTGCTTTTGGATTTTCTAATCTATGGATTGGATGGATAATGGCCATTGTTCGTTCAGTCAGCTATTCAGTATTGATTAATGGAAGTCCTCAAGGACATATTACACCAGAAAGAGGACTGCGGCAAGGAGACCCGTTATCTCCTTATCTCTTTATCTTATGTGCAGACATGATGAGTCATCTTCTTGATGTTAAGGTTCGGAAAAAACAAATAAATGGTATTAAAGTCGGAAATGGGGTTCCTGCTATTACACATCTTTTGTTCGCGGATGATTCCTTATTTTTCTGCATTGCAAATCAAAAGAATTGTGCAGCTATTAAAGAGGTTTTTCGTATTTATGAACTCTGTTCGGGACAACGTATAAATCATGAAAAATCAATGATAACGTTTGGCTCAAAAATCAATGGAGATAAACAAGAGAGATTAAAACGAATTATTGGAATTCAAAATCATGGTGGAGGTGGTAAATATCTTGGTTTACCAGAACAATTTGGGCGAAAAAAATCAGAAATGTTCAACAACATTATTAATATAGTAAAAGAGCGAACGTCTTCATGGCATTCGAGATTCTTATCTCCAGCTGGTAAAGAAGTATTATTGAAATCAGTATCCATTTCCATGTCGGTGTACTCAATGTCATGTTTTAAACTTTCAAAGCAAGTAATTTCAGAGATTGAAAGTATTTTGATGAGATTTTGGTGGGAATAGAGTTCTTCTCAAAGAAGCATTCCGTGGGTTGCGTGGAAGAGATTACATTATTCCAAAAAAGAAGGTGGATTAGGCTTCCGGGATATGTCAAATTTTAATGATGCATTACTTGCAAAGCAAGCTTGGAGATTATTAACAAATCCAAAATGTTTATTTTCACGCTTGTATAAAGCAAGGTACTTCAAGGATATTCATTTATTTGAAGCTAAAGCCAGTCCATATCATTCTTACGGTTGGGCATCTATACTTCACGGAATTGATCTCTTAAAAAAAGGTTCTCGAAATATTATTGGAGATGGTTGTAGTACAAAGATATCAAGATAATTGGCTTCCCACTCACCCTCCTAGGCCGGCTGTATCTATTGATACAAATAATATGCAAATGGTATCACATCTTATAAAAAAAGGAGGGGACATACAGATCATGGGACGTAGAGGCCTTATCCTCTTTATTATCAAATGAAGATTGTGAACTGGCTCAATCTTTATACATAGCTCAACGACCAAGTGCAGATGACGTCCGATGGAACTATAATAAATCAGGTAACTACTCAGTTGCTTCAGGATATTGGTTTTCACGTCACAACAACGAATTTGAAGATACGGCCCCACAAATTCCGAACGGAGATATAGAATTAAAAGCAAGAACTTGGAAATTGAATCTAATGCCTAAGATAAAACATTATCTATGGAGGATATTAACCAAAGCCATAGGTACATCGAGTAGATTAATAACTCGGGGAGTCCGAATGGATCCTACTTGTCAACGTTGCTGTGCGGAAGCAGAAACCATTAATCATTTGCTTTTCACATGTCCCATTTCTGTAAGAACATGGAGGCTTTCAAATTCGCCTTTTAATTTTTTATTTTCTCCTTCTCAAGATGTAGAAGAAAATATAAGAAATATCATTAATATCCAAGGGATACAAGGGCCTTCTGATGAACAAAAATTGTTACCGTTCTGGCTAATGTGGCGTATTTGGAAATCAAAAAACAATTTAATCTTTAATAAGAGAAAAGTGGACCCCCAACGAGATAAAGATCTTGCAATAGCAGATGTTAGAGAATGGATTTCGGCAACTACCAAAGGGATTAAGTTAAATACACATCCAACATCAACGTTGACAGACTCTCCGGTCACAATATGGAATCGGCCTAGTGTGGGTTCTCTTAAATGCAATTATGATGCAGCTTATGATCCGATTTCATTGAGGGTTGTTGGTGGATGGATAGCAAGAGATCACATGGGAGTTTCAAAATATTGGGGAACTACATTTTTAGGATATGCGGCCTCGAGTTTGGAAGCGGAAGGGAAAACATAGTTAGCATCTATACAAAATATTTGGAGCAGAGGGTTCAAAAACGTTCAGTTCGAAGGAGATTGCCAGGTGCTTGTTGAGTTATTACAAGGAGTGAAAGAAGATTTTTCAATGACGAACTTAATCGATGATATTAATGTGTGGAAGCTCAAGATTCAGAATGTAACTTTTCTTCATGTAAAAAGAGATTCAAACGAAGCAGCGCATAAATTAGCTCGTAAAGGTCCATATAATAATGTTTTCTACTCTGGGACAATGTATCCCCCTTCATGGTTAACTAAAACTTTGTATCTTGACTTTGTTAAATCTAATTAATAAAGGAAAATTTCGTCGAAAAAAAAAACCACTAAATAATTGTATGTATTCCACATAACCTTAAAAACTAAGACAAACGCGAGTTCTTATATATGTTTTCAAACACATCTTTGTAAACAACGGTTAATGTCTTTCGCTATGGTATCCCATTTGGATCAGTAATTAAAATCCTCAGACCTTGTCTCGACGTAACCCGAGAAATGGCAACGTAGAGCTGGCCATGTGAAAACACCGGCCTCGGTAAATATAATCCAACCTTTTGTAAAGTCTGGCCCTGACTTTCATTTCTAGTCATAGCAAATGTTATAACAATGGGAAACTGTCTACGCCGTATTCTAAAGGGAAACCTTGCTTCTGGCGGTGAAACAAACATCCTAGGTATCAGAACTCTCTATCCGACTTTATCGCCATTGATAAGCTTAGCCTCGATCACATGTTTTGCTAATTGAGTAATAATCAATCTTGTACCATTGCACAAACCACCTCTAGGATCAGTGTTCCTAAGCAACATGATAGGAACACCAATCTTTAATGTTAGACTGTGATTAAGCAAACCAGAGACTTTGATACTGTTAAAATATTCTTGACTATAAACCATATCATCGATCTTGCTTGTGTCTGAAGTATCAATGATCTTGCTTGTGTCTGAAGTATCAATGCTACCAGAGACTTTGACACTGTTAAGATATTCTTGAGTATAAGCCACTACGATTTTTAATTAAACTAGGTGATGCCCGCGCTATGCGCGGGTTTGTTTTGTTTTGTTTTTTTTGTTCTTTAATTGTTTTGTAAGAGATTGTGTTTCACTTTTTTTTGTATTTTTTCATTTCTGAGTTCACTTAACCAATTTTTGGATGTTATGTGTGAAAACATTTGAAAGTGGAAGATAGAGATGTTAAGGAAAAATGTTATATAACTATATATGTATTAAGCTATTACAAAGTGTCCAAAAATGTTCAATTTTTAGTAACAAACTATTGTAAACGGTGTCAAATTTCATTTTATCAAACTTCGTTTAATTTTTTTCTGGTAAAATTAGGTGATGTTTGTCTTATTTTCAGACTGTTTCATGGGCAATCCTATGGTGTGTTTGTTATTTGTCCTTGGCGAGTTGTATGGTTGTCCCCATCTGGGAGAATAAATTTGTGCTTGAAATGTGTTTGGCATCTAAATCTCTCTGAAAACACTCACACTTGTAAGTACGAGTTAGGCCTGGGCATAATAACCGAACCGAATGAAACCGAATCGAACCGAACCGAAATTAATGGTTCGGTTAGGTTATGGTTACTTCACAATAACCGAATGGTTTTTATTTTTGATATCCATTGGTTATGATAACCGAATGGTTATTAACCGATAACCAATGGGTATCCATGGATATCAAAAAAAAAAAAAAAAAATTTATGTTTATTTTCCCTAATTAACCGAAATAACCAAAATATAACCGAAACTAACCGAACCGAAATAACCGAAACTAACCGAAATAACCGAAACTAACCGAAATATTTATGAAATTTAACCGAAATAACCGAAATATTTTGAAATTTAACCGAAATAACCGAAAATAACCGAAAATATTTGAAATTTAACCGAAAATAACCGAAAATAACCGAAAATAACCGAAACCATTCGGTTAACCGAAAATAACCGAAAGATTTCGGTTACCAAACGGTTATTAATTTTGATAACCATACCGAACCGAACCGAATGGTAACCGAACCGAAACCGAACCGAAAACTGTTACTAACCGAATGGATAGTAAAAGACATAACCGAACGTAACCGAAAACCGAAATAACCGAACCGAACCGAACCGAACCGAATAACCATTTGCCCAGGCCTAGTACGAGTAGTTATAGTACTCTTAGCATTTCTTGCTGAAAATACTTGCTTTTAAAATTCTTTTTCCAGAAAATATTGGCAGTGAAGTTCGTAGTATTCTCGGATGAATGAGTTTTTTATAGAACATATAGCACGATCATATTTATAGCTCCTTCCTTTCGTTTGCTTCCACTTTGAAGGTGACCACTTAAAGAAAGAAGAACCCTTAAATAATATTATATATATGATGAAACAAAAAAGAAACTTCATTATGACAAATACTGAGATACCAGACAAGTTAATTTCATTTCGTTGATCTAATCTTGTCTCCATACTTCTAAATTATATTTGATGGTCTACACCCTTATAAAGCTTACTGGTTTAAATCGTATCCATCCATTGAAAATTAATAACTCAATTTTATTTCTAGGTATGATTAAAAAAAAATGCAGAGGGAAAAGATATTAATTATCAAAGAGAATAAGAAACATTTTGATATTTTAATCCCATCACGGACTCCTACTTAATCAAGGTAAATCAGGCATTAAAAATATGGCGACTCACAATCTCACTAATCCCACACTTGAGATACTTCTGCATTCATGACCTCAGAGTTTTTATTAGCACTTAAGCGTCATTTGATTTGCCAGATCTTGAACTCACTGCAAAGCGGGAACAAAATAAAGCTTGGTTACACATTGATTAAGGAGGAAAAATACCAAATCTCCCAATACCACTACCAACGAGAAGAACGTAGTCTTACCCTAATAGAGCTGATGAACAAGAAGTTTGTTAAGCTTTTGTGAAATGAATCTCTTATTCGTCGAAGTCGAAACGACTGGTTTACAAAGTGTATATATACAATTGCTCTAACCAAGTAAACCGAAAACCAAATCACAATTAAATAAACAAACCGGATATAACCAGCTCTATACATTTGATATCCCCCTCAAGATGAAGGTGCATAGAGATTATGAGTACCTATCTTGCGTATGTTCTCCCGGAATGGAGCTGGATAGAGAGCCTTTGTCAACACATCTGCAAGTTGATTGTCTGTCCGTACAAACATAGTCTTGATAATCCCTTGATCTATCGCTTCTCTCACCTTATGGCAATCAAACTCTATGTGTTTTGTTCTCTCATGGAAAACAGAGTTACTAGCAATGCTCAATGCAGCAGTATTATCACAATAGAGATATGCAGGAGGTGAAAAAGGAATGTGAAGATCTTTGAGAAGTTGACTCAACTAGATCAGTTCTTTCGTTGCCATGCACATAGCCCTATATTCTGCCTCTGCAGAACTTAGAGAAACGATTTGCTGCTTCTTAGATTTCCACGAAATCAAGGAATCACCAATGAACATTGCATAGCCAGTGACTGATCTTCTTGTGTCAGGACAAGCTCCCCAATCTGAATCTGAGAATCCCCGAAGATCAAAGTTAGCATCAGTTCCATAGAAAAGACCTTGACCAATGGAACCTTTCAGGTATCTCAAAACTTTATGAATAGCTTGAAGATGAATATCTATGGGAGCTGAAGAATATTGAGCTAGTTTAGAAACTGCAAATGAAATGTCTGGTCTTGTGATGGTTAAGTACAGAAGTTTCCCCACCAACTTCTGATACTGTTTGGTGTCTTCAAGTAATTGACCATCATCTTTAGATAGCTTCTGGTTAGGTTCCATTGGAATGGAGGATGGTTTACAGTCTGAAAAACCAGTGGAAGCCAATAGATCCAGAACATATTTCCTTTGATTGAGTGAAATGCCTTCAGTAGATCTGGCAATTTCAATTCCAAGGAAGAATTTGGGAGCACCTAGATCTCGGAGCTGAAAGGCAGAACTCAATTGATGTTTCAAAGCAATCACCTCATCATCATCTGTACTAGCAATCAAGATGTCATCAACATACACGAGAACCACTAGAAACTGTCCATTGGATTCCTTCACAAATAGAGTATGATCTCCATGACACTTGTTAAATCCAAAGCTCACCAATGTGGTTGAAAACTTGATGAACCATTGTCTAGATGCTTGTTTGAGACCATAAATTGATTTATGAAGTCTACAAACAGCATGTGAAGAGACTGATTCTTCCTGTATTTCAGAGTAACCTGGTGGAAGCTTCATGTATATTTCTTCATCAAGGTCTCCATTTAAGAAGGCATTGGAGATATCTAGTTGATGTAAGGACCACTGCAATTTTGGTGCTAAGGACAGAATCAGTTTCACTGTGACCATTTTGGCAACTGGAGAGAATGTGTCAATGAAATCTATTCCCTCTTGCTGAGTGTATCCCTTAGCCACCAACCTGGCCTTGTATCTTTCTATGCTTCCATCCGCATGGTATTTGATAGTAAATACCCATTTGCAACCCACTGCTATTTTCCCTGGAGGTAATTCACACACACTCCAAGTACCTGTTCTCACAAAAGCACCAATCTCCTTTCTACAAGCATCATTCCATACCTTGTCTTTCCGAGCTTCAGAATATTTTTGTGGTATAGGTGTATTTGTGATGATATTAATGAAAGCACTGAAAGGCTCAGATAGATATGAATAAGAAATGTAATTTGTTATAGGATAAGGGCTAGTTTTAATAGGAGTATTAGTATAGCAATGAAAGTCCTGCAAATGGGAAGGCAGTTTTCTCTGCCGAGTTGATTTAAGCTCAGAAGGAACAGAAATCAAAGAGGATGACTCATCAGGATGATGATGAGTATCAGAAGATGAGTGCACATGAGGCAGATGTTCATCTGTGTTTAGAGCAGGTGAATGAAGATGAGGAAAGAAATCTTTTGTAACTTCTGAGATGGCAGAAGATGCAAAAGGAAAAATATCCTCATAGAATATGACATGTCTTGAAATAGAAACTGAGTATGTCTCTATATCTAATAGCTTATAACCTTTGTATCCAGCTGGATAACCTAAGAATATACAAGCTTTAGCTCTAGGATCAAACTTAGTTCTAGACTTAGGTGATGTGGAACTGTAGCACAGACAGCCAAAGGCCCTAAGGGAGTGATAATCAGGAGCCTTAGACATTAGTTTCTCGTAGGGAGTCTTATTACCTATTACAGGAGATGGTAATCTATTGATTAGAAAAGCTGCTGTTAAGACACAGTCACCCCAATATTCTAAAGGAACCCCAGATTGAAATATAAGAGCTCTAGCTACATTCAACAAGTGCTGATGCTTTCTCTCGACAACAGAGTTTTGTTCAGGAGTTTCAGGACATGAGTGATATGCTTTAATGCCCTTAGTTAAGTAAATATCATTAAATTTCAGTTCATGTGCATTATCAGATCTAACAGAACAGACTTTAGAATTAAACTGAGTCTCAATCATTTGTATGAAACCCGGAAACACAGTCAAAACATCTGATTTTTGTTTGAGTAAGTATATCCAAGTGGCTCTACTAAAATCATCAACTACTGTCAAAAAATATCTAAAACCATCCACAGTAGGTATTGAAAAAGGACCCCAAGTGTCAATATGAATCAATTCAAAAGGTTTCTCCCGGATATGATTCAAAGACTTGAAAGGTAAATGTTTTTGTTTAGACAAATGACAAATATGACAATGATCAGAAGTTTTATTATGTTTTTGTTTAGGCAACAGTAATACATCAGAAAGAGAATCCATTCTACTCATCGAGGGATGACCTAATCTTTTATGCCATATGATTGAATCTATTTTAAGACTAGAACAGATGGAGTTACCTGGAAATTCCGTACAAGACAGATTAACAAGAGACTTATCAAGATTCCGAACATATAAGTTGGCAACTTGACTACCTTGACCAATCATCAAATCCTGAGTAAGAGCCTGAATAAAGCAAGCATCAGAAGTAAAACTAACTTTAGAATTCAAAGTTTTAGTTAACACACTAACACTCAACAAATTGAATCTAAATTCAGGGATGTATAACACGTTATGAAGAGAGAGAGCATCAGTAAGTTGAATCTGACCAGTACCCTCAATCCTAACTGTATGACCATTTGGTAAAGTAACAAATGTTCTATCCAAAGACCTATACATCGTATACAATTCCCTTTCATGAGTAACATGATGACTAGCCCCTGAATCTATGACCCAAGCTCTAAGAGACAACTCAGTTTCATGAGGTAAAGAAGATGTCAACATGTCATAATAGGTATAGTTGTAGAGTGAAAGAAACGTACCAGATATCTGTGAGACATTTGGTACAGATTTTGAACTTGAAGCTATGGCCTTCTCATGGGATGAACTAATGCTTGGAGACTGAAGTTTAGAGCTCAAGTAAGAAATCATTTGTTGAAGTTGATCCTTGGACATGTTGTCATTCATCTCTTCAGGGCAGACTTCAGTATGATTCTGAATTTGACTTGTAGCTGCCAAATTTGTACTCCCAACTGAATTGTTCTTCTTATTCTTCGGATGTCCAGGTGGGAATCCATGAACCTTGTAGCATTTATCAACCGTATGTCCAATACGAAAGCAATGAGAACACTTTGGTTTCTGGAAATTTCCTTGTGCCAGCAGAATATTATTCTGATCTTGTACAGTAGCTTGAGACTGAAAAGCAGAAGGAATGGGCATAGAGCTTGATGCAGAACCAACAATTCTTTGACTTTCATCTTGATCCAGTATGTTGTAGATTTCATTCAGTCCTGGTCTAGGCTTCATGTTTAATATCTGGCCCCTAATATTGTTGAAGTTATCATTCAATCCCATAAGGAATTGGATGATTCAGCTAGTTTCAGCTTCTTCAAGCAACTCTTTATTCTGATCACAATCACACTTCTTCACAATTTGATACCTTGTATTAGAAAGTTGTTCCCACAACGTCTTCTTCTTAGTGAAATAGGCAGACAGATCGAGTTGACCTTGCTTGAGAGTCATCACAGCCTGTTCAAGCTGATATTTTCTTGGCAGGTTATTAACCTTGAACCTAGTGAACAAATCATTCCACATTTCGCAAGCATCCTGATAATAGAGTATACTATCATAGATCTCCTTATTCACAACGTTAAGAATCCACGACTTCACCATACTGTTGCATCTACTCCAGATTTTGAAACAATAATCACTTTCAGAAGGTCTCAGTAGTGATCCATCGACAAAACTAAGCTTGTTCTTTGCGTCAAGGCTAATTTTCATCGCAATCGACCAACTGTTGTAATTTGTTCCATCTTGACTATGAGCAACAATGGATAAACCAGGATGATCAGAAGAGTAGAGGAAGAACGGACTGTGAATGTTGTCATAAGACTCGACATTCTTCGTCATCGATCCAGGACCTCCGTATTTCTCCGATCGTTGAGAATGTTGCTGTTTCTCCAAAGCAGCTTCAGGTTCTTCTTGAATTCCTGATCCGCGATGAGATTGAATAGCAGATTCTCCATCGCCAGGTGTTATACTCCGATTCCTCAGCTTTCGTCCTTGCTTCACCATTTTTGATAGAAATTGTTCGAGCGGAAGATGAATTGATGATAGTAGAGATGAATAATCGGTGAAATTGCAAGGAAAAGCAGAAAAACGAAGGTGAAATCAGTAGATTTCGCAAGAGAAAAGCTCTGATACCATAATAGAGCTGATGAACAAGAAGTTTGTTAAGCTTTTGTGAAATGAATCTCTTATTCGTCGAAGTCGAAACGACTGGTTTACAAAGTGTATATATACAATTGCTCTAACCAAGTAAACCGAAAACCAAATCACAATTAATAAACAAACCGGATATAACCAGCTCTATACATTTGATATACCCTGTTAATCAAACATGTTGCTTGAATCCAATCACTAAAAGAGTCACAACAATAACAATCTTCCATCTGAAAAGAACGTCTCTTTAGGATTCGCAAACGCGAATTGATAAATTAACTGTTCCAGACAAGCATTTTTTAAAAAGACCATATACGAGTCTAAACGAAAGGCAACTTAGTACCTTGAGTTAGGTTAAAGAAGCTTCCACTCTTTCCAGGTGAATACAGTTCCTGAACAGCATCTCTTCCACATATAGGTACCTTGAGCATCCACTTGCAAAAGATCCTCGAGACGTCTAGAAAACAACTTTCCCAAGTAAAGAAACACATTTCATCTCGAATCAGCTAAAACCATATTTGAGTATAGACATCACCTGGCGGAAATCTGGTCCATAATGTCTCATTGTCTCCTTGGGGTTATGTATAGGTACAGTTGATGCATGTTTCCTAGAACTATTTAATCGCAACCTGCAACAAAAACATAGAATACAAGGAAACTAAAAAACCAATCCATCGATTTCTTGTCTCTGTAAATCATCGGTGCTTCCACATTATAGATGATGTCGCAAGTGAGATATCCCCAGCTTCCCCATCCAGAGAATTTCCTCCCCTCCTAAGCTTCCAGCTCCACTATCGACTGATCCTCGTTGCCACAATCAAATAATTCTATAGATCCCGCTGAAGAGATTTCAATTGATGTTGCTCTCATTCCAGGCCCCTTTCCGTCAGCCCAAGTGAACTCTTCGCTTTCCTTGGGTGTGAGATGCGATTGAAACCAGTTGTTCCATAACGAAACTAAAGGAAAGATGCAATATTTACTTGCACATGTATGGATGAAGTCGTATATATCCAAAAAGATCCCCAAAGCAATAGATATAAATCTCCTCCTCTGACAACTTTGCAGTAGATTCCAGCACTTGTGAATTCACTCAGACAACATCATGGACAGGGCAAAACAACGTTTTTTCATTATCTCATTTCAAGTCATCTTAATCTCACTTCAGAAAAATGCCATCTATGCATACCAAATCACAGCTCAGAATGCCCCCAGAAACATATAATTTGCAGTAACAAAACTACTATGTTCCTAGATATGTATGATACTCATTGATTCTATATTCCACTAAAAGTAACCAAAAACGAGATAGATGACCAATTTAGATCATTCGTACTTACTTTCGTCCATACTTTTAGCTCTTGCTTGCTTGTGCTCCCTGCATTGACAATGAAACCCTCTGAATATCACAAGTAGTAATCAAAACTTAATCATAGATTTAAATCAACAAAGACCAAAATTCAAGTATGCTTCGAGCGAGATTTTAACAGCAACCTAAACCTCGCTATAATTTGAAATCTCCAAATCAAGCACCGCGAACAGAAAAAAAAAAAACAAATTCGAGATACCATTCATTCTCAAAAAAATTGAAATCTTAATATCAGTTTCTACAAGATTATTCCTAGCAATCAACCAAACTCGTGGATCCAGTGTTCATGTAATACCGGAAATTGCTGTGGAAAAAAAGAGAAACAAAAGACCGAAGATAACTCACCGAAGAGAATCTAGTGAGTAAATGTCGAGATGAATCTGGTAATTAAACGAATCTGAAACAGATGAATAATCAGACGAGAATCCGTGTCTCTTCCACTTCTTCTTCATCAAGTTTCAGTTTTTTTGAGATGCGAATTACAATCAGAAAGAAAAAAAATAAACACGTGGCGTTCTCTCTAGTGCTGAGTGGTAAACAGCTGGAGAGAGTTGACTCTCTTTTATATAGTAGATTTTCATATGTTTTCATTGCTTGAATTTATTATTTGTAGTGTTTGTAGTTTTCTCGTTTTATGTAATTATGAGGTTATATAACGGTTACTAAATAAATCATTTTTCTGAAACCGTACGTGATTTGTAAAACATATAACTTTAGTAAAAAAAAAAATTTGGATTCAATCTAATCTATTTAGATATGCAAAATTTGCCTTTATCATCAAATTTGATTTGAACTAATATTTTTAGATATGCTAAATTTACATTTATCTTAAAATATATAATCAGAATATTTACTGCGTTTTATGTAATTTTAGATACTTTATTAACCTCATTCGTCGATATGGCTAACTAAATTTGATTTATAGTAATATTTTTAGATATGCAAAATTTACATTTATCGTAAAATATATAATAAAATTTCATTCGTCGTTATGGCCAACCGGTTTGATTATATATTACTGGTTGTTATTAATTTGTTAAAAAGTATATTTTAATCACACCAAATCATTCATATTCCTTTATATTATTACGATATAATCCCGACATAATATACGAATAGATTTTAAATATAAGTACCACGAAAAAAATCATATAGATCCGCAATTTTTTTTTAATTAGCCGTTTTCATTGTAATATTGTCATAAATAGAGTTTTAATGGTTATCGATTCCGTGAATCAATGGTAACTAAAATGCAGGAATGAAATTAGCCCAAAATAATAGAACACTAAGTGCAACAATTACAGAAAATATATCCGTTATTAATATTATCTCCAAATTCCATGAGACACTTTTAGACCGAAGGCGGAAAACTTGTAACATTTTTTAAAGGGCAATTCTACAAAATAGCACAAAAAAACTAAAAGTTCACAAATTTAGCACCCAAGGGTGAAAATCATAAATATAGCACCAATTTTGATAATATTAGCATAAATTTAATATAAAAATGACTTATAATCATTTCCTAATGGGAAAAAACTAAACCCTAAATTGGAAATAGTGAACCCAAACATAATGTTTAATTCTATTTTAAATTTATTTTTGGTAAATAAGTATTTTAAAATAATTAGTTGTGCTATTTTTGGTATTTTAAATTTAAGGTGCTAGTTTTGGGATAAAAAATATTTTTTGTGCTATTTGAGGGTATTTCTCTTTTTTAAATCAAACACTACCAAACTAAAAGAGTTCAAAATTCGATTTTGATCTAAATAATAAAATTCTACAATTGAGGGAATAGCGTCCAAACTCAATGAACAGCGATTTATAATTTTAGATCAATGATATCAAAAACTACACATAGTCATTTCAAGGAACACGATCTCATTGATATGTTTGCAAAAGTTTGCATGCTTACACTTTATTTACCAAACATAGCACTCTCAAATATAGCACATTTATTAATATTAATTAAAGTCGTTCATAAACATACCAAAAACCCAATTAATACATAAATCCTGAAACATGTCTGAAACATGTTAGACTTCGCTTCCATCACCAAGAGCAACCAAGCACATGGAACGACATGCAGCACGAAAGGTAGGATGAACAAATCCGCGTACCGTCCTGATATCTTCATTACTAACAGGCATAAAACACAAGTACGAAAACGATATACGTGTTACACAATAAAAAAATATACCGATTAAAAATCATTACCACGGGCAACCATTGTAGAACTCAAAAGCCAAACTGAGAAGACCAAAACAGGAACACTCAAACACGTTACCATCAATTAGGGTATTAACGATGATACCAGCAAAACAACCAAACACTCAAACACGTTACCATCGATCGAAACTCGGAGGAACACAAAATTCACCTTAATTTTTCTTTTAAAGCTGGTATATAGCACGTAAAAGTAGATATGGTGTGTAAACATATTTTTAAAGAAGGATTTTGGAGACGATGATAATAAAAATAAATAACCAAACGATTAATCATGTTAAAAACGAACGACAATAACCAAAGGAAAAAAAAAAATAGGCAATGAGAATAACCTGTTTAAGATGCAATCATGCAAGTAAACCAAAGCACTTGTAATCTTCTCTGTTTAGATAGCTACGATCACAATTCCTGTCACGGAGATCAAAACCATGAACTTAGATTACGAACGATCACGCAATACAAAAAAAAATATAAAAGCAGTGAAAACCGCATGAGAACGAAAAATAAAAACTAAAACCAGCCAAGGATATAAAAAAAAAAAAAAGAACTGGTACATAACACGTAAAAGTAGATCTGGTGAGTAAATTATTAAAAAACGAATTTGGAGACGATGATAATAAAAATAAAAAACCCGGATTAGTTTAATCATGTTAAAAACGAACAACAATTACAAAAGGAAAAAAAACCCTAGGCAATGAGAATAACCTGGTAAACCAAAACACTTGTAATCTTCTATGTTTAGATAGCTACGATCACAATTCCTGCCACGGAGATCAAAACCATGAAGTTAGAGAGAATAACCTGTTTAAGATGCAAGTAAACCAAAGCACTTGTAATCTTCTCTGTTTAGATAGCTACGATCACAATTCCTTGTTGGACCAAAACTTAATAAAGCCCATTGGCTTATTAAGTTGTGTTAAATGTGAAAAGAAATAACCCATAGCTAAGTAAATGAATAAGTAAATGAAAATTGCAAATTCCCACATCGGAAAGCAATGAGAAAAACCTCTAATATAAATAAGAGAAAACATGAGTCTAAGTTCAAAAAACTTAGAGGGAACCAAGGGACTCCACGCGCGCACCGCCGCCGCCGGACTGGTCTAGGGTCTCGGATATTATGCTCATACAGTCTTAATTCAAAATATATGCTTCTTGCCTATAGCATGAATCAGATACAAAATTACGAATTTTTTTTTTCTTCCACGATTTTGTAAAACTTTTTACAATAATATCGTAAACATGGAACGTTTTCTAGCGAATTCCATGGTATAAAGGAAAAAAAAAATTCATCATCTTTTTCTTTTTTAAACGATTTCCGCGATGGCCATTAGGCGAGTTTCGCGAAACGTTTTTCGAAGAGATCGACAAGATCTATAAACGATTTCCGTGAAGGCCTTTTAGGCGAGTTTCACGAAACGTTTTTTCGGAGAAAAAAAGATCATCAAGATCTACAAACGATTTCCGCGAAGGCCTCTGGGCGAGTTTCGCGAAACGTTTTCAATAAGATCAAAACGATCTCAAACGATTTACGAGAACGTTTAATAACAACTTCCCTAAACGTTTAAAAGTGATTTTCGGAACGCTTTCTAGCGATATCCGCAAACGCTTATTTCGAGTTTTGAGAGGAAAAAAAAAACCCTCAAAACTCAAAAAGCAAATTTATGAGTCATGAGTTAATTTGCAATTAAGTGCAAATTCAATTGTGTTTGATTTTGTAACTTACAAAAATCATAAATCACTTTTAAATTGTCTTAATGAGAATAAATTCTCAAATCTCCATTTATTGCTCAACGCTGAATACGTTGGAGTATTGGAAGATAATCAAGCAAACCTCAAAACTCAAAAGCGCTTCTGGGAACGTTTTATAGCGATCTCCAGAGAACGCTTCATTTAGCGACTTATTGCTTTAATCGCTAGTTCTAAATCTGTTATAAGAATCTGACTTCAGTTTATGTCTTGTCTTAACAGATGTCGAACAACGTTGACAAGTCAAACAACGAATCAAATGATGAATTGAGTGAGTCGACGCCCCAACAAGTTGGAACTGGTCTGCCACTCGAGTCTCTGCCAACGACTTTACCATCGGTGCCAAGCGCTGTAAGTGCTGGACTCACACCGGAAAAGTTTGATGGTTCCAACTTCAAACGTTGGCAGCAAAGAATGCACTTCTTTCTGTGCACATTGAACCTTGATAGGTACCTCGCGGAGGAGAAACCAGTGTTGCCTTCTGGGAATACCGACAAACGTGCTTTCGCAAGTGTTGAAGCATGGAAACACGGGGATTTCCTGTGCAAAGGCTACATACAAAGCCGTCTGGGCGACCAACTGTACAATGTTTATAGTAAGGTCAAATCTTCTAAGGATCTCTGGGATGCCTTGGAAAAGAAGTACAAATCGTTCAATGTATCCTCTGGGAGATTTGCTGCGATAAAGTTTCAGAGATACAAGATGGTGGACTCAAAGCCCATCATGGAACAAGTGCATGAACTTCAAATGATCTTTCAAGAGATAGTAGAGGAAGGAATGAAGATATGTGAAACTTTCACAGTGAATTGCTTCGTCGACAAGCTTCCCCCTGGCTGGATAGACTTCAAAAACTATCTGGATCACAAGCAAAAGTCTCTGACCTTGGCAAATCTGATATCCAGGCTGCAAAATGAATCCTTGAAGCGCGATGGAAAATCTGCGCTGATAGTTGGACTTTTTACGGTCCGCACAATTACCCACTGTGCACAATGCCTCAATCTAATGGCATGTCATTGTAGCACTTTGGGATCGAATCCACAGGGAAATAAGAACGACGCACTAAGAATACAAGACGCTATCTAATCTAAGCAAATATCGGGTTTTGATTTTTATCGGACAATTTGAAACATATAAAATAGAGAAATAAACGAGTAGCAAAGCAAACAAGAAAACGATTAATATCAAATTTAAACAAACGAGTTCTTGGGTAAAGCTAACGACTCGTGTGATTCTTTAATCTACTCAATATGCTCAAACATTCGACTTAATATCTCCTTAGGCCTTAGAACACTACTAAAGATTAATCCACTTCCATGGTATTAACCCCTTTCTTAGTCATCAATCGTCATAAACTTCCGTTCGCGATTCTATGACTAACAAGCAATAAGCACAAGTCTAATTAACCACAATTCACCTTAGACATCAATTTTCCGTTGGCTAAGATATGAAAAGCACTCATTAAATTCGTTCAAGACTTTCATCAAACACCTTCCGGGTGATGAAACTCCCTAGGTTCTAGATCAACTTTGTCAAGGCTAATCTAGCATTAAGAACACTTAATGAGAAAGGATTTCAAGTAATCTAGCTCTTAAACATCAAGAACCAACCTGGAATCACCCTAATCTACCTTACCCAAGAATCCTAATAGAATTACTCACACATAGCTAAATCACAAATATAAACCATACAAATGAAAGCCATAAGCAAAATAAGAAGAAAACTAGAAGAGAATTCAAGAAAACTTCTCTACATCTTCTTAGGATTGCAAATCTTCCATCAAGAACAAGGTTTTCTTACAAGAGTTTTTGTTAAAAGTCATAAAAAGATCCTTCATTCTGGTCTAAAAACTAGTTATTAAAGAGTCTTGGTCGACCAAAGTCACCAAAAGTTAGGTGGAATAGTTAAAAACACGTTTTTGGAGGCTGAGTCATTTTATCGGTCGGTTTTATCGGCCATATGGCCGATAAAACCATCACCAGTAAGCCTTCATGCTCGGATTCATCCTCATTCGCGGCAGAGTTGACATGTGTCCACTAAATCGGATGTAACTCCTTTAATACAGCTCAGAATGACTTGAAACAACTCCCATTGGAAATCTAACTCAATTGCGGATAACTTTAATGAAGAGGTCGAAAGCTAAATCCAAAGGGAAGACTTCCTTACGAGTTGATCTTACAGACACATGTTCTCGATGCTTGATCTTTGATTCTATCGGCCACATCCTATCGGTCACTTGGCCGATACAAACTTCCACAGGAACTGGTACTCTTCAACACTAGGTGAACCATTTTATCGGTCCTCTTTATCGGCCATATGGCCGATAAGATTGCTTGACAGAGTCGACGTCTTGGAAAACTTCATTTTATGATTCTATCGGCCCGTCTTATCGGCCATATGGCCGATAGAATCATTTAAGAGTCTTTTCTTCATGTTTTCCTTGCATTTCTTGCCCCATTGACCTTCCATAATGGTTACCCACACTCCATTGACTTCTCCAACTCCAAGAACACCTAAAAATGACTCAAAATGGTATGTACATGCAAATATACACCCTAAGACTCTAGAACACACTCCTAACGCTAAATGAGACACTTACGCATGAATATGTAACAAAGTATGCATGAATAAGAATAAAACACACCAAAATATTGGGTTAAAACATGCAAAATATGGTGTTATCAACTCCCCCGGACTTGCCTTTTGCTTGTCCGCAAGCAAACAAGGGAAGACAAACCGGAAGAGAGGTTTAAAAGTGGGAACTCAAAACCAAAAGATCTTAGTAAGCATTCGATGTGATCACCTTGAATAATACTAGCATGTTGCAAAAACAAACACTTAATCCACTCTAACTCATTCAAGGCTTATCGCAACTCCTAATCCTTTCTCTTAACAACAATGCCTCATGCCTACAAGTTCTCTTCTCAACCAACCTTCACATTCATTTGATCTTTCTAAAGGTGCGGTCTCACAAATGGGCAAGTGATCAAGTCCAATCGGTTTGGAAGAAAAGGCATTTGGCACTAGTAAATGTGAGTGCAAAGAGGTTCATTCTCTTTTTGGGTGACTTACTCTCAAGAATAGGAATGCTATATGTTATGCAAAAGCAAGGAAGACTAGAAACAATTTATGCATACAAAGTTAAGCTCACATTGTTCTACCCTCCTAGCAATTCATTCTACCCAAATGGTGATTCCATTTCCTCATCTTATCTTGCTTCATTGAAGCTCATTGAACTCCCAAAGCCCATTTGGCTAAATCAAACTCCCTTTTTAACCTCTTTTCTTTTCCAAACACCAAACACCTAGAGACATTTTTATTCGACCCATTTCTTTTCTTTTCACTCTCCCTAAACACGTTTTATTCTTTCTCTTTTTTCAAACATGGAGAGTGCTTTTCTTTTAAGTTCTTCTCTAGAGTTTGTTTTTCCAACCATTTCTCATCTCTCTTTTCATAAGTTCATGTTCCCCAAACTCAATACCATTCAATCCATTGATCCCCATTTTAATGCTAGCCTCTTTTCTTTGAACAACATAGACTAGCTAAAAATGAAAGCTAACTTTTGTCGTTCCCGATACTTACAAGATTTTACACACAATAGCATATCAAGAAAATGCCTCACTCAATCAAACAACGAGGGGTGGAAAGAAAACGGTTAAGGTGAAAGGTAGGGAACCATTCTAAAAATGAGAATGGCCACTCAGGTTATTAGAGAGTGGTAAAAGTGGATAAGATAACCCGAGTGTTTTCTTTGAACCATGGTTATGTATCACAAGCCCATAAGCGAGAAGATTATATTCATTTAAGTCCAATTATCAAGGGGTTGATTTCAAATTAAACAAGTATTTACAAGACAAAGAGTTAAGAGTAGAGAGATCAAAGCAAGAGTATACAAGTTTCAAAAAGGTTGTTCAAGCAACATGATAATATTACTAAGGGTATCACATCGAGTTCTAGACTAAGCAGTTTCTATCATTGTCCCCTATGCATATGCGATGCAATTCTATATGCGTCTAGACTCAATCCTAAAATGAAGATGAGACTATGCAAACTACATGATTCTTTTTGGATTTTTTGAAAAATTTGCAAGACTCAAGAGAAAGATGAGAAAACACATTCGAGACAGAGTTATTCCACAAAAGATGGAGATATTCATGACTCAAAGTGACTCAAAGACAAACAAAATAAGACAAAGAAAACGATGTTAAACGACAAGGACCTCTCCCCCGGACTTAAATCACACCGTCTCGGTGTGAAACGAATCCAAAGAGAGAGTAAAAATGCAAATTAAAAAGTATGTACACAAGGTCAAGCGATGTACCTTGGAGTTGAGTGTGTGGGGTTTATCGGCCAGGACCCCGATTAAACAACCTTCATCTTTTCCAGAGTTGCCGAGATCGGCCAATCTTTATCGGTCAGGACCCCGATAATTTTCTGCTACTCACCAGCGCCCTACAAAATCAAAACACACTAAAACAAAGATTAAAATCACACTCAAAACAAACAAATAAACATATATACAAGGGATAGTCATGAGAATGCCTCCCAAGAGTTCTTGTTTTACGTCGCTAAGCTTGACGTTTCAAATGTTAATCATGAGAATCAAAAGGTTGAGCCAATGCACCTTTAGTCCTTCTCATGTCAGGGCAAGAAACAAAATGTGTAACATGGCACACGACTACCCAGAGCAAAGAGGCATAACTCACATCAAGAAAGGTTACTAAAAATATAGCATACATCTTGGAATTTTCCTTGATGGTGAGATGCTCATGAGGACCAAATGTATTTGATGGAAAAATAAAGTCGACTTCATGTTTAAACGAGTTAATCACAAAATAGTCAACTTCATCTCCATCAATCATGTAAAACACATCCTCCTTTCTAGATTTCATCTCAACCTTAGGGTCATCTATCTCATTCAAGATCTTATCTACATCAAGCACATCCCCTAGGTAAGATTTTTCAAGAAGAGAACTAGATTCCTCAGGCATTGAAAGCCTAAACTCGATATCATGATCATTCAAAGCACATAGATAATTAATATCAAAACATACTTCATGATAATCACTAGCAAGCTTTTCTACTCTTAAGGTTTCTAGTCTTTGAGACTCACATATTAAATCATAGCATTCATCAATGAGCTTAGGAGTAAGCGAACTAGAAGCTACATGTTCAATGCAAGGCAAGTGACTATCCTCATAATCATAGATTTCAAAGGTTGAGTCAAAAATATCTTCTAGTTGGCATGGTGGAACCCAATAAATTACCTCTTCGAGTGCATGAGCTATCTTTGTCTCAATAAATGTGAGCTCCCTTCCCTCAAGTGCTGCCCGACGTGACAAGAGGTTCAAACGTATCATAATCGCGAGATCACTCCTTGCCAATATCAGATTTTCTTTGCAAATCTCATCCAACTTTACTTTTTGCTCTAATGTGAGTACACTTTCATCAAATGGTGGCTCCACATATGGCTCATCTTCAATGCTATCATCAAATGTGGCATCCTCTTCTTGTGGCCAATCATTGTAATCCATGGCCATCGACTTTAAGAAACAAAAAGGAAGAAAATAAAAAGTTAGTAAAAGTTAAGGACTTAGTCTCAAATAGCATCCAAATCCTAATGGCTATTGCTAATTTCCCCGGCAACGGCGCCAAATTGATAGTTGGACTTTTTACGGTCCGCACAATTACCCACTGTGCACAATGCCTCAATCTAATGACATGTCATTGTAGCACTTTGGGATCGAATCCACAGGGAAATAAGAACGACGCACTAAGAATACAAGACGCTATCTAATCTAAGAAAATATCGGGTTTTGATTTTTATCGGACAATTTGAAACATACAAAATAGAGAAATAAACGAGTAGCAAAGCAAACAAGAAAACGATTAATATCAAATTTAAACAAACGAATTCTCGGGTAAAGCTAACGACTCGGGTGATTCTTTAATCTACTCAAGATGCTCAAACATTCGACTTAATATCTCCTAAGGCCTTAGAACACTACTAAAGATTAATCCACTTCCATGGTATTAACCCCTTTCTTAGTCATCAATCGTCATAAACTTCCGTTCGCGATTCTATGACTAACAAGCAATAAGCACAAGTCTAATTAACCACAATTCACCTTAGACATCAATTTTCCGTTGGCTAAGATATGAAAAGCACTCATTAAATTCGTTCAAGACTTTCATCAAACACCTTCCGGGTGATGAAACTCTCTAGGTTCTAGATCAACTTTGTCAAGGCTAATCTAGCATTAAGAACACTTAATGAGAAAGGATTTCAAGTAATCTAGCTCTTAAACATCAAGAACCAACCTGGAATCACCCTAATCTACCTTACCCAAGAATCCTAATAGAATTACTCACACATAGCTAAATCACAAATATAAACCATACAAATGAAAGCCATAAGCAAAATAAGAAGAAAACTAGAAGAGAATTCAAGAAAACTTCTCTAGATCTTCTTAGGATTGCAAATCTTCCATCAAGAACAAGGTTTTCTTACAAGAGTTTTTGTTAAAAGTCATAAAAAGATCCTTCATTCTGGTCTAAAAACCAGTTATTAAAGAGTCTTGGTCGACCAAAGTCACCAAAAGTTAGGTGGAATAGTTAAAAACACGTTTTTGGAGGCTGGGTCATTTTATCGGTCGGTTTTATCGGCCATATGGCCGATAAAACCATCACCAGTAAGCCTTCATGCTCGGATTCATCCTCCTTCGCGGCAGAGTTGACATGTGTCCACTAAATCGGATGTAACTCCTTTAATACAGCTCAGAACGACTTGAAATCACTCCCATTGGAAAGCTAACTCAATTGCGGATAACTTTAATGAAGAGGTTGAAAGCTAAATCCAAAGGGAAGACTTTCTTACGAGTTGATCTTACAGACACATGTTCTCGATGCTTGATCTTTGATTCTATCGGCCACATCCTATCGGTCACTTGGCCGATACAAACTTCCACAGGAACTGGTACTCTTCAACACTAGGTGAACCATTTTATCGGTCCTCTTTATCGGCCATATGGCCGATAAGATTGCTTGACAGAGTCGACGTCTTGGAAAACTTCATTTTATGATTCTATCGGCCCGTCTTATCGGCCATATGTCCGATAGAATCATTTAAGAGTCTTTTCTTCATATTTTCCTTGCATTTCTTGCCCCATTGACCTTCCATAATGGTTACCCACACTCCATTGACTTCTCCAACTCCAATAACACCTAAAAATGACTCAAAATGGTATGTACATGCAAATATACACCCTAAGACTCTAGAACACACTCCTAACGCTAAATGAGACACGTACGCATGAATATGTAACAAAGTATGCATGAATAAGAATAAAACACACCAAAATATTGGAATAAAACATGCAAAATTTTGTGTTATCATGCGCCGGCTGCCAAACCTGAGCCATTCCGCTCCCACAATGCTAACGTGGCTGAGTACAGGAACATAGGTAAAGGCAAAGCCAACGGGAAAATTGTTCCCAAGAAAGGTGGACACAACAAGTTTGCCCCTTCATCATCAACTGCCTTTAAGAGGGAAGCTCCCACGAAGAACTTCGTTGGGCACTGCACCTACTGCAACAAAAGGGGCACAGAGCTGCAGACTGCCGCAGCAAGCTGAGAGATTCCAAAGCTCAATCTAACCTCACTGAAGCTGACCTATGTGCGGTGGTCACAGAAGTGAACATGGCTGAGGGAAATCCCAAGACGTGGTGGTATGACACTAGTGCAACCACTCACATCTGTATTGACAGAGACCAGTTCTCCACCTACAAAAAGAGCAAGAACGATGCTCGCCTGCTAATGGGGAATGTGTCTCAATCCAAGATTGAAGGCATTGGCAACGTGGTCTTGAAGATGACTTCAGGCAAGGAAATCACCTTGACCAACGTGAAGCATGTGCCAGACATGAGGAAGAACCTGATCTCTGGAACCATGATGGACAAGCATGGTTTTGGAATAAGCTTTGAGACTAACCAGCTGATTCTAAGGAAACATGGGTTTTTCTTGGGAAGGGTTTTGTTAAGGAGGATCTGATCAAAATGTGTGTAATGACAGTGCTCAAAAATGATGTAACCCCTTCCAGTTCAATTAATAAGAATGCATATTCTTACTTGGTTGAGTCTTTCGATATTTGGCATGAACGGTTAGGACATGTGAATTATAAATCTATCCAAAGATTGATTAATTTGAATCTAATCCCGAAATGCAAAATAAGCAAAAATAAATGTGAGACATGCGTACAAGCAAAACTCACGAAAACTCCATCACCTCGTGTCGAACGAACAACCGAACCTCTAGGTTTAATACACACAGATTTGTGCGACTTAAAAATCGTTCAAACTAGAGGAGGTAAAAAGTATTTTGTAACCTTCATAGATGATTGCACAAAATACTGCTACATATACTTACTATGTAGTAAAGATGAAGTCTTGGAAAAATTCAAAGACTATAAAATCGAAGTTGAAAATCAACTCGGAAAAACTATTAAAATAGTTAGAAGTGATAGAGGAGGTGAATATGATGGACCTTTCAATGCTTTCTGTCAAGAAAAAGGCATTATACATCAAACCACTGCTCCATACTCACCAGAATCTAACAGAGTTGCGGAACGAAAAAACCGAACTCTGAAAGAAATGATGAATGCAATGTTGCAGGAATCTGAGCTACCCCGGAATCTGTGGGGGGGGGGGAAGCGCTTCTCGCCACAAACTATATCCTCAACAAAATACCGCACAAAGTAACTGGCAACACGCCATACGAACTCTGGAAAGGTAATGTACCTTCGTACAAATACCTGAAAGTGTGGGGCTGCCTAGCAAAATTCGCAGTACCACCTCCTAAAAAGGTCTCAATCGGACCTAAAACCGTTGATTGTATCTTCATTGGATATGCACACAGCAGTAGTGCTTACCGGTTTCTGGTTCACAAATCAGACATACCGGATATCCATGTAAATACAATAATGGAATCAAGGAACGCATCTTTCTTTGAACACATCTTTCCGTGCAAGGATAAACAAAATCTAAAACGCACTCGGGAAGAGAAAAACGCTACCACCTCTACAAATGAGGCTAGCACTTCTGGAATTTCAGTAAACGAAGCATACAAAGAAAATGAACCTAGACGAAGCAAAAGGGCTCGTAAGGAAAAATCATTCGGTCCTGACTTCATGATGGTCTTTCTCACAGAGAACGAACCAAGAACATTTAATGAAGCTATGACTACACCTGACGCACCTTTTTGGAAGGAAGCTGTCAATAGTGAGTTCGACTCCATTCAGCAAAATCATACATATGAAATAACTGATTTACCTGAAGGGTTTAAACCACTAGGGTGTAAATGGATCTTCAAAACAAAATTGAAGAATGATGGCACAATTGATAAGTACAAGGCCAGACTTGTGGTGCAAGGATTCCGACAAAAAAGGTCAGGATTTCTTTGACACCTATTCTCCAGTAACGAGAATAACTTCAATTCGAATGCTTATTGGCATTGCAGCCTTAAGAGATTTGGAAATCCATCAAATGGATGTTAAAACTGCTTTTCTAAACGATGAATTAGAAGAGGAGATATATATGAAACAACCCGAAGGATTTGTAGTCCCGGGACAAATCCATCAAATGGATGTTAAAGTCTGTAGACTTGTGAAGTAATTATACGGATTTAAACAAGCTCCAAAACAATGGCATGAAAAATTTGACAACACAATGATGTCAAATGGCTTCAGCATCAACGAATGTGATAAATGCATCTACATAAAAACTACTCCTAGTGGGTATATATTACTATGCTTGTACGTAGATGACATGTTAATTATTGGCAGCAATAATGACATTATCCAACAAACTAAGAAAATGCTTAGTGGAAAGTTTGACATGAAAGACATGGGTCTTTCATATGTCATTCTCGGGATTCAAATCACATGAACTTCCGACAGAATCACTCTGTCTCAAGCTCACTATGCTGAAAAGATCCTTGAACGGTTTAAAAACTATTCAAATGGGACTGCAAAAACTCCAGTTGACTCCCAACTTCACTTGACTAAAAATTCAGGTGAAGCTGTGTCACAAGTAGAGTATGCACGGGTAATTGGTAGTCTTATGTACTTAACCAATTGTACTAGACCCGATCTAGCACATGCAGTAAACGTACTAAGTCGCTACACAAGTAATCCAGGTCACAAACACTGGAAAGCCATAACTAGAGTACTAAACTACGTACGATACACTAAAAGTTATGGGCTGCACTATGGGAAAGAACCCGTAGTTTTGGAAGGATACAGTGCCGCAAACTGGATATCAGATTCCAAAAACTTGAAATCCACAAGTGGATATGTCTTCATCCTTGGAGGTGCAGCAGTATCATGGAAATCTTCCAAACAAACTCTACTGGCAAGATCAACCATGGAGTCGGAATTCATTGCTCTAGACAAAGCAGCAGAAGAAGCTGAATGGCTTCGAAATTTCCTGGAAGATATTCCAATGTGGGAGAAACCAGTTCCGGCATTACGTGTACACTGTGATAGCCAATCGGCTATTGCCCGGGCACTGAATAATCTCTATAATGGTAAATCACGTCATATAAGAAGATGACATAAAACCATTAGAAGCTTGATCACAACTGGCGTAATCACCATAGATTAAGTCAAATCGGCTGAAAACCTAGCGGATCCATTTACTAAAAGTTTAGCACGTGATCAAGTTGAAAAATCATTAACGGGAATGGGTTTAAAGCCTATAACATAACGATGATGTTTGATGGAAACCCCACCTACGTGACTGGGGATCCCAAGATGTAAGGTTCAAACGGACAACTAAATCAAACAAAATCTAATACAAGCACTGAAAGACTTCTCGTCTCTACTCAGTTCCCATGATGATAAACAAGTGCTTACATACATCTACTTAATGTATGTATAAAAGGATACGCATAGCGTTTAATGATGAGACCATAGCTCTGATATATCAGTGGAGTATTACAAATACTTCTTAAAACAAAGAGTACTGGCAAATCACCTAGTGAGTGTGAAATGGGCCGTTTCTAGGAGAATCTAAAAGGCTATATTCTCCAAGTTCACTCATGATCAAACCAGGCAAAGTTCAAGGCCAAAATGAACGCAATAGAGAACTTAGTTCTACGAGAAAATGAAACTGGGTTGTACCTGTTGTCTCGGTCTACATAAAAATCTGGGTGGTTCAAGACATCATGTTCACCTCCTGGAGAAGTAAACCCGACAGATATTAACAATGAAGTGGTTCAAGGCTGAAACACGCTACCATCTCACACACAGTGATTTTTCGCCTATACTCTCGAAAGTATGTCTAGTCTAGTCAAGTCTAGTCAAGTCTAGTTTATCGAGTCAGTCTAGTCTGCATGCATTTAGAGTAATTTCTATTCATGTGGGGGATTGTTGGACCAAAACTTAATAAAGCCCATTGGCTTATTAAGTTGTGTTAAATGTGAAAAGAAATAGCCAATGGCTAAGTAAATGAAAATTGCAAATTCCCACATCGGAAAGCAATGAGAAAAACCTCTAATATAAATAAGAGGAAACATGAGTCTAAGTTCAAAAAACTTAGAGGGAACCAAGGGACTCCAAGCGCGCGCCGCCGCCGCCGGACCGGTCTTGGGTCTTGGTGAATGTGGCCCAAGGGCCACAAAAAGATGTTCTTTTTGGGCCGCGTTTTGGTTAACGTTTTTGGCCCAAAAACGAATCAATCTTGGCTCAGATTCGAAATTAAATGGGTCAAAGATTTCCTCCGCAAATCTCGCCCTATTAATTCGCGCGGTCAACCGTGAATCTCGCCCACCATTACTCCGCGAGATCTGATTGGTCAAAGAGCCATAACCGCAGCCTTTAATGCGTTGGCCTCCTCTCCAAGTCTTCTGAGACTATAAAAAGAGAGCCTCCCCTTCTCATTTCACTCACTCACTCACAACTCATTTCTCACAGAGAAGAAACACAAAGCTCCTCAATCCCTCTCGTCTTTTCTTCTTTTTAAGAGTAAGTCCGAGAGTATAGCGTAGAACAATAAGTTCGTATATTCTATGATCGGGTGATGCGATCATAGTCTCCAAGTGGTTGTATCCTGGGATTCATTATCTCACAAAACCGCCACACTGCGGGAGATATTTTGAATTAAGGAAAGAGATCATCTCGCCTCCACTTCGTCGTTCTTGTTCTTAATCGTATTTATGTGTTATTTCTTCGTATTATTATTCGTAATTTATGTATTCGATATTATGCTTATACATTCCTGCCACGGAGATCAACACCCTGAAGTTAGATTACGAACTATCACGCAATACAAAAACATATAAAAACAGCGCAAGGATATAAACAAAAAACAATAAAACAAATACGATACTTAAATTAAACCATCGATTTGTGTCTAAACTTAATCTAAACCATCAATACTTAATTTAAACCATCAATTAGAGTATTAACGACTTTGTGCAGAGGGACATCATGATAATTAACCACCATGAGGGTGAATGAGAGAGCTTTAAGCCAAAAAATTACTTCTCATTTAATATATACTATCCGCGTATACACGAGGATTTCTTTTATTAAAATATATATTTGGTGTGCCAAATTAGTTAATAGTAACAAATTTTAATCATTCCCGTTACATGGAGTTGTATACGCAGATTTATTTATTAAAATATATATATATGGTCTGACATATTAGTTAATAGTAACATATTTTAATTATTCCCGTTACGTAGAATTGAATTTTGGTAAGAAAGTTTGTTATTTTCTCTGAATATTAAGTTGCTTAGTAGTACCCAAATCCCTATGATCACTCATGTATTTGTCTTTTCACAAAATTGTCGTTGATATAACGTTTAATTTTAAGTCTATTGGTTTATAGAACTAAAAACATATGTGAGAACTACTACAATATCAAATGAGAATTGAGAATAATTTACTACACTCATCCGCTATCCTCAAAATTTTATCTATCAAAATTATGGTGCTTTCTTTTTGTCAAGCTCCAGTTAGTCTCGTCGTGAATACTCGTATATGAACAAAATGGTAACATTTTTAATATGTTTCTCGGGCAAACTGATTTTTGATACATGTACGCATAAGTTAAATTTATTTATAATATTATTGTTCTCTCGATTTCTCCGTTGGTCTCCTTTATCATAAAGACGTAACTCTCGCTCTTTCATAAGAACGGCTATGTTTTGATTTGTATATAAATTCTTTTGCCATCTTAAGTTTATAATTCCCGCAATCCTACCTCCTTTCACCCCTCTAATTGGAACAACAAACCTTTCTTCAAAATATGTTTAAAACTTTCGTAAATTAAGTAGCACCGCAAATCAACCAGCCTCATTTATGGTTTTGAATTTAGAAAAATGGTTTGAAAAACAGATAGATTTCTCTGAGTTAAACTAATAATTCTCAAACTAATTAAAAAAAAAATTTGAACTGTTTCTATTGAAAAGCTACCTGATTTATCGGAAATAAGAAATATTAATGTCATTTGACAATTAGAAAGTTGTTTTTTATCTTCATATTTCTTCGATTTGATTCTTATGCCTTTGGTTCTTAATTTTTCTGTCTTCGGTCTTAATTTCTTTAATTTTAGCTTTATGGTCAAATTAGAACAAAGAATATCCCACCAATCCACTCTATTTTAATAAGTTTTCGAAGTCTCACAAAAAAATTATCAAAAAACATTCATCAATCATAACCTGATCATGTAAATTACTTTTATGATTTCAGTTCATGAAATCAATCCCAAGATGAACTAGATTTGATTTAATCATACCACAATCTTTTTGCTATAAAAGAAGAAACACTAACCTTGATCCATGCTTTGATTAGGCTTGTTATGAATTGATTTATTCTTGCCTTAACCTTTCAATTTTATGATCTCTTTTGATGGAGAAGAGATCTGAATCTTTCTTACTTTCGTTTCTCTATGAAGTAAACTTTTCCTTTCTAATGTTTTTCAATAATGATGCTGAAGCATCTATATATAGTAGGAGATTACTTCATAGCTAAGTAATTTACTTCATAGCTAAGACTTAATCTTAACCGTCCATCCATTACTTCATAGCTAAGTAATTTCATAGCTATCCATTCGTTACTTCATAGCTAAGTAATTTTATAGCTATCCATTCGTTACTTCATAGCTAAGTAACTTCATAGTTATCCATTCGTTACTTCATAGCTAAGTAACTTTATAGCTATCCATTCGTTACTTCATAGCTAAGTAACTTTATAGCTATCCATTCGTTACTTCAGATGATCATTAATGAAAGACTTTAATATCATAAGGTAAGGAAGATGGTTATCAATACACCCAAATTCTAATGCTGTTATCGAAACCGATCCATCACGGTGTTCGTCTTTTATATTAGAATTTCTCTAAGTTTAATATGAACTTGATCTTTAATATTAAACCTAGACACATAGGTCACATATAAGAATAAATATTCTTACATTCTCCCACTTGACCTTTGTGTCGACTTGATGATTTAATTAACTTTAATGCACACTTTTATATCAAGTCCACTTAACTTTTAACTATAACAATAAAATCAGAATAGATCGAATCATGGCGGTCACAAGTCATTTAATCGACATGATTCCTTCCATGTATCACAACCAATCTTAATTATATATATATAGTTTTCTTTATGTTGAGAAAAACTTTATTTCTCAAGCTAGCCTTACGTTGAGAAGAACATTTATTCTCAAACTAACCTTCTGTTGAGAAGAACTTTTATTCTCAAACTAATTTTACGTTGAGAAGAACCTTTATTCTCAAACCAACTGTATGTTATCTACGAACCTTACGTGTACACACTTTAATGATAGCATACTTTATGAACCAGAAACATAACCATAAGTGAATTCAAAAGTGTCACACCCATAATGAGCAACCCATAACTAAAATAGCAAGGCTTTATCTATAATACCCATACCTTCCGCATGGCCAATAAATACTTTGGGTGGTGATCTCTTAGTTAACGGATCCGCTACCATCATATCCGTTTTTATATGCTCAAAAGACACTTTACGTTTCTGCACTTCTTCTTTGACAGACAAGTACTTTGACTCCATGTGCTTAGCACCCTTTGAGTACTTGTCATACTTTGAAAAGAAGACAACTGTAGAATTATCACAATAAAGTCTCAGCGGCCTCTCTATACTGTCGACAATCTGAAGCCCTGAGATAAAGTTCCGCAACCAAAATGCGTGAATTATGGCCTCAAAGCATGCCAAGAATTCAACCTCCATAGTGGAAGTAGCAATGACAGACTGATTTCCACTTTTCCATGATACTGCTCCTCCAACTAATAGGAACAAATAGCCAAAGGTCGATTTCCTGCAATCGACGCATCCGGCATAATCTGAATCTGAATACCCAATGATCTGTAGGTGATCGCATCTCCTATATGTAAGCATGTACTCTTTGGTGCCTTGCAAGTACCTAAGGACTTTCTTTGCAGCTTTCCAGTGGTCCATTCCGGGATTACTTTGATATCGACCCAACATACCAACAACAAAGTTGATATATGGTCGAGTACATGTCTGAACATAGTTCAAACTCCCAACCACCGATGTGTAAGGAATTATTTCCATTTCTTTACGCTCCAATTCATTTTTAGGACATTGCATTTTACTGAACTTGTCCCCCTTTTTGAATTGGAGCTATCCCTGCGGAGCATTTTTTATTTATTTTATATCTCTCTAAGATTTTATTGATATATTCTTTATGAGACAAACTTAACAATCCTTGTGATCTATCTCTAAGTATTTCTATTCCGATCAAATAGGATGCCTCACCATATCTTTCATTTCAAAGTTCTTAGAGAGATACTTCTTTATATCATATAGCATGCCCATGTCATTTGCAGCAAACAAAATATCATCAACATATAAGACTAAAATCACAACTTTGCTCCCACTAACCTTAATGTAGATACACCGATCAATGATGATCTCTACAAAACCATATGACATGATGGTATTATTAAATTTAAGATACCATTGTCTGGAAGCTTGTTTTAGTCCATATATTGACTTTCTCAGCTTACATACCAGATGTTCTTTTTCTGTGGCCACAAATCCTTCAGGTTGGTCCATATATACTTCTTCCTCAAGCTCGCCATTCAGAAAGGCGGTTTTCACATCCATTTGGTGAAGCTCAAGATCATACTGAGCCACCAAAGCCAAAACAATTCTTAGAGAATCCTTCTTTGAAAATTGAGAGAAGGTCTCTTTGTAGTCGATACCGTCCTTTTGGGTGAAACCTTTAGGAACAAGGCGAGCCTTGTACCTTTCAATGTTACCTTTCGAGTCGCGTTTAGTCTTAAAGACCCATTTAGAACCAACAGTCTGGAAACCGTTATGCAACTCTACTAAGTCCCATACTTTATTATCATCCATGGACTTTACTTCTTCTTTCGAAGCAATCAACCACTTTTCAGAATTGTCACTTTCCATGGCTTTTTGGAATGAGTTCGGGTCTTCATCAATGCTCAAGTCACATTCTTTTCAATAGTGTAGACCACATAGTCATTTGAAATGGCAGATCTTCTTTCCCTTTCAGATCGCCTTAATGGTTCTTGTGGTACACTATTCCCTTCCTGAATTGTGACATGTTCATCAACTGTAGTTTCAGCTAGTGGGTTTTGCACACCATTATGTTGTTCTATTGCGTCATTGGACTGTGATGCAATCAATAGGAACAACTACCTTAGGTGCAATACCAGGTGAAGAAAGTCCAACTTTTATTTCTTTAATGTCAACCTTCCGTGATTCACTCCCACTAGTTTCACCATTCTCAATGAACCGAGCATTTCCCGTCTCAACTATTCTCGTACTATGGTTAGGACAGTAAAAGGTATACTCCTTTGACTTTTCAGGATAGCCAATGAAAAATCCACTGACAGTCCTAGCATCAAGTTTCTTTTCATGTGGGTTATATAGCCTTACTTATACTGGACAACCCTAGACACGTAAATGCCTTAAGCTAGGATTCCTTCTCGTCCACAGTTCATAAGGGGTCTTAGGAACTGCCTTACTAGGAACCCTATTCAGCACATACGTTGCAGTCCTTAATGCATATACCCACAACAAAAGAGGTAATGAACAATTACTTAACATGCTCCTAACCATATCCATTAAAGTACGATTCCGCCTCTCAGGTACACCATTCTGCTGAGGTGTACCCGGCATTGTATACTGTGCACAAATGCCTTTACTTTCAAGTAACTTTGCAAATGGACTTGGACATTTTCCACTTTCATTAAATTTTCCATAATACTCACCACCTCTATCAGACCTCACAACCTTTACTTTTCTATCTAACTGCCTTTCAACTTCATCAATGAACACCTCCAATACATTCACTGATTTAGACTTTTCATGCATTATATATGTATATCCATAACGTGAGTAATTATCGATAAAGGTGATGAAGTACTTTTCACCGCTCTAAGAAGGAGCATCAAAAGGGCCACATACATCGGTATGTATTAACTCTAATAGCTGAGTGCTTCTAGTGGCTGGTTTCTTTACAATATGTTTAGTCTGCTTTCCTTTAATGCAGTCTACACATACATTTAGGTAACTAAAATCCAATTGAGGAAGAATCTCATTCTTTACCAACCTCATAATCCTTTCTTTGGAAATGTGACCTAATCTTTGATGCCACAAGAAAACAGAACTTTCATCAGATGCACTACGCTTAGTGCCTCGACTTTCAAGTATGAGACACATGAGTAGTAGCATCAGAATCTAACCACCAAGTATTATTAGGCACTTCTATAAGGTTCAATTCAGAGCAAACAAAAACATTATGTTTACCTTTCTTTTCGAACCATGCCTTTCTTTTTGGACAATCTTTCTTGAAGTGTCCCTTTTGCTTGCAAAAGAAACACTTCATTTCCTTACGGATTTTACTTTCAGGTTCTTTCACGAAAGTTTTATCCTTCACTTTGTCCTTTCTACTTGGTTTTCCTTTACTGCTGCTGGCACTTCCAAAACCTACGAGATTCGCAACTTGATCCCTCATCTGCTTTAATCTCCCATCCTCTTGTACCAGTATAGCCTTTAATTCCTTAAAGTTCCACTTTTCTTTAATGGTGTTGTAATTCACCTGGAACTGGCTAAACTCAAAAGGAAGAGAGTTCATGATGAACTGGACCAAGAACTATTCACGAACCTTCATTCCTAAGGTCGTTAAACTTTGCTGCCAAATTAGACATGTGCGTCACATGATCATGGATTGGCTGAGACCACTCAAACTTTCTTGTAGTAAGATCATTCATTAAGCTTCCTACAATTGACTTATCAGCCAAAACCGACCGTGAACACTCCTTAATTTTTTGTAAGAATTCCCTCGCTTTCTCTGTCTTAGGCATAGATGGCTTAATACTTTCCGCCATCGTCATTGTAACGCCCGCGTTTCGGAAGAATTAATTATTTGGGGAAAATAATTAATTCAGGTTTTGTTCCGGATAGTATCGATCGATACTAGGGGTATCGATCGATACCGGTCGGGATTTCTCCTTATAAGTCTTCTTCCTCTTCTCTTCTTGCGGGGTGGAAACCATTCTTTTGGGAAAGAAAAGTCTTGGTCGCGAGAGAGAGAGAGAGA
>PKML01053346.1:139401-158690 GCA_002933935.1 Eutrema yunnanense | reverse complement strand
CGGGGTGCAGGAGGAAACTTGGGAGCCAGAGGCTAGGATGGAAGCGAGGTTCCAGAAGTGGTTCCAGAAGCAAGCTGCGGCTTGAGTTCCATCGAGAGGTTACAGTTTCGGTTGTAGCTGTGTGCTATGTGTGTTTCATTTTGTATTGCCGTTGTGTAGAACGATGTTACATTATGATGTATAATAAGATGAGTATTTCTTATTATTGGTGGTTTTGGGAGTCACGGCTTTGCATTACGTTTGGGGTAAGAAACGTTAATGCAAGAGAGTGATAAGATAGATGTTCTTATTGCTGTTGTGAACGTTGCGTGTTTCAGTTAAGCTTGTCCGGAAAAACGAGTCGAGTGACGAGACCGGGTTATTTCACTTAGCGGTTCTATGTGGTGGGTCGGATTGCAGGCGTATGGTACTTGTTTGTTTTATACGTTTGTATTGAGGACCTACTGCAGAGAGTTGTTGGGTGTTAAAGGTAGCCTAGTCATAGTTGTCTTGACAAGTCCTTCTAAAGCAAGCTGACACTGGAAGGTGCGCAAGGGAGGTGCGATGGCCGGGTTATTGGTCATGCACGGCAGATATTCCGGGTATGGAATATGGGTGATGCCGGTGTTGCCTTGCGAGGATTTACACGGATCACGGGAGGTAGTTCAGTCGAGATGCTTATAGATGTGTGACTTATTGCTCGTTGAGAGGACTGTTTCCTCTGGTGCCGATAGCTCGCAGGACTGTGTGTCTTGAGAGTGTGAGTGGCGATGTACCCAGACTCGGGAGATTTATAGCCTAGAGTGATACGTGATACCGTGGATTCGTAAGGAGTATGTCCTAGACGTAGGATATATTCCCTAGAATTGAGTGGTATGGGGTATTGAGACTCTATAGGTTATATTATCGAGTGGAGTGGTACGGCAGATACCCAGAACTCGGAGATGCTGCGGTGTCTTGAGTACTGTGGTATGGTTGATACCTTGAGAGGTATGGTGGATATCCTGCGGGATATGGCTGATGCTCGGAACTCGGAGATGCTGCGGTGTCTTGAGTGATGGGATTGACGTGTGTTGAGCAATAAGTATACATATGATGCCGCGGTGTCATAAGCATAGGGACTGAGTGGGAAACCTCGGAGGTTGGTTTTGGACCTCGTGTGAGTGTTGAGATGGCCGGGTTTGGCAAAAGGTTGTGTAATCGTTGCGACGATTGAGGTTCATTGGAGATGAACGGTTCATGGGAGATGAACGGTTCATGGGAGATGAACGGTAACGAAGATTCGAGGTCGAATCTAAGTTAGTGGGGGAGAATTGTAACGCCCGCGTTCCGGAAGAATTAATTATTTGGGGAAAATAATTAATTCAGGTTTTGTTCCGGATAGTATCGATCGATACTATGGGTATCAACTTCATCAATGAACACCTCCAGGACATTCACTGATTTAGACTTTTCATGCATTATATATGTATATCCATAACGTGAGTAATTATCGATAAAGGTGATGAAGTACTTTTCACCGCTCTAAGAAGGAGCATCAAAAGGGCCACATACATCGGTATGTATTAACTCTAATAGCTGAGTGCTTCTAGTGGCTGGTTTTTTTACAATATGTTTAGTCTGCTTTCCTTTAATGCAGTCTACACATACATTTAGGTAACTAAAATCCAATTGAGGAAGAATCTCATTCTTTACCAACCTCATAATCCTTTCTTTGGAAATGTGACCTAATCTTTGATGCCACAAGAAAACAGAACTTTCATCAGATGCACTACGCTTAGTGCCTCGACTTTCAAGTATGAGACACATGAGTAGTAGCATCAGAATCTAACCACCAAGTATTATTAGGCACTTCTATAAGGTTCAATTCAGAGCAAACAAAAACATTATGTTTACCTTTCTTTTCGAACCATGCCTTTATTTTTGGACAATCTTTCTTGAAGTGTCCCTTTTGCTTGCAAAAGAAACACTTCATTTCCTTACGGATTTTACTTTCAGGTTCTTTCACGAAAGTTTTATCCTTCACTTTGTCCTTTCTACTTGGTTTTCCTTTACTGCTGCTGGCACTTCCAAAACCTACGAGATTCGCAACTTGATCCCTCATCTGCTTTAATCTCCCTTCCTCTTGTACCAGTATAGCCTTTAATTCCTTAAAGTTCCACTTTTCTTTAATGGTGTTGTAATTCACCTGGAACTGGCTAAACTCAAAAGGAAGAGAGTTCATGATGAACTGGACCAAGAACTATTCACGAACCTTCATTCCTAAGGTCGTTAAACTTTGCTGCCAAATTAGACATGTGCGTCACATGATCATGGATTGGCTGAGACCAGTCAAACTTTCTTGTAGTAAGATCATTCATTAAGCTTCCTACAATTGACTTATCAGCCAAAACCGACCGTGAACACTCCTTAATTTTCTGTAAGAATTCCCTCGCTTTCTCTGTCTTAGGCATAGATGGCTTAATACTTTCCGCCATCGTCATTGTAACGCCCGCGTTCCGGAAGAATTAATTATTTGGGGAAAATAATTAATTCAGGTTTTGTTCCGGATAGTATCGATCGATACTAGGGGTATCGATCGATACCGGTCGGGATTTCTCCTTATAAGTCTTCTTCCTCTTCTCTTCTTGCGGGGTGGAAACCATTCTTTTGGGAAAGAAAAGTCTTGGTCGCGAGAGAGAGAGAGAGAGAAGGAGAGCGAGTGAGAAGGAGAGAAGCTTGGGGAAGCTTGGATCTTGCGAGATCGAGAGAGATTCGAGCTTGGGAGAAGCTTGAAGAAGAGATCGGAAGAGTTTGGTTTGGTGAGCTAAAGGGAAGGGAGAGAGGTCTTCTAGAGCTCGATCCAGCCGATTTAAGGTGAGTTGGGACCAAAGGTTAGCAAGTAAGCTTGTGTGGTGCTTAGTTAAGCTTGATTGTTGAGTTTGGGGCTTTGCCTTGTTGATTTGTGGCGATTTCTGGGTTTAGATCTTGCGGAAGGTTGTGATTTGCAGGTGGGTATCGATCGATACCATGTGTGTGTCGATCGATACTATACTCTTGTCGGTGGACTCGAGTTGTGTGGGCATCGATCGATACCAGGGGTGTATCGATCGATACCAGTTCGCATGGGTTGTGTGGGCATCGATCGATACCAGGGGTGTATCGATCGATACCAGTGGTTTGCCTGTGGGCATGTGTTGCTTGGCATCGATTGATACCAGGGGTGTATCGATCGATACCGGTTGTTTGCCTGTGGGCATGTGTTTGGGTATCGATCGATACCAAGGAGGTATCGATCGATACTGGTCGTGGGTTGTGCCTTGAAGGCGTGTTGTGTGTTGCCTTTCAGGCTTTGTGTCTAGCTTTTCTTGGGATGGAATTGCTAGGCGTTGGTATAGTTTTCATGGTGATGAATTGCTATTGTGTTAGAAGTTTTAATTGGTGTTAATTAATTCTTCGTATTGGTAACTGTTGTTGTTTGTGCTTATTGTTTAGCCTGTTGTTGGGATGATCTCTCACTCAGCGTTTGGTTAGCCAAATGTTGATGCATCACTTTTGTCGATGCAGGTAAAGATAAGGTGTGATCGTGGAATCGAGGCAGTGAAGAGGGGATGATTAGGACCCGGGGGTTTGTTGTTGTTGTGTTGTTGCTTTTACTTTAGAACTTGGATTGTTCTTGTATTTGAATTAATGTGGTTTAATTATTTATGTTAAAAAAAAAAAAGTGCGGTCGTTTCAGTCATTCTCATAAGGTTTAAGCTCAACATGTTATATCGCTCCCATCTCTCATACCAAGACTTTTCAGATTCGGAGCTCTCTTCTGTAATGGTTGAGGGTACCTCTTCAGTTAGTATGAATGAGTCCAATGCCATAACACCCGGTGTAAACCGGATCTGTTCGGACCACTCTCCATAATTGAGCCCATTGAATTTTACGACAGAGTTAGCATATGCAAACAGATTTAATGAAGCTGCAATATTTATACATGCTTACCTATTAGTGCTTTGAGACTTTAATACAAATTCAAAGATTGTAATATACTTCAAAGCATGAATTTAAGCAACCTTTGGGCAATACTTAAATACATGCACTTTCATCGATGCTAAATTTATACTTTTATAACTAATCAAATCATACACAAATCAAATAAGCATGCTACCTTTGGGTATACATACTATCGATTATAGTAAGAAATGATTAATCATTTTCATATTACTAACTATATTCAATGATCACCTTTGGGTGATCTCCTAGAACATAGATAGTAAAACAATTGATCAATCAAAAAATTTCTGTCATTTATAGCATCTCTTTAATCATGATCAATTGATAAATTCTATTATTTTCTCAATGTATATATGTGTAATACAACAAGGCCACTTTGGTGACTAACATGTTATATACACAATATAAACAATGAAACTTTACCGGTTAAATAACCTTATATTGTGCTAATATTTCATAACACAAATTTTCCATTATTAAAATGCACAGCGGAAGCATTTAATTCTATGATAATATCAAAACAAATTTAAGCGTGCTCTTAAACCATACGAAACACCAACCATACAAAACCAAACCGACGGTTCTAGTTTCGTCTTTAATGGTGCACACTTAAATTATAACAATTACATGCATGGTGAATTAAACAAATCTAGTATGCTCTGATACCAAATGTAAATTACTTTTATGATTTCAGTTCATGAAATCAATCCCAAGATGAACTAGATTTGATTTAATCCTACCACAATCTTTTTGCTATAAAAGAAGAAACACTAACCTTGATACATACTTTGATTAGGCTTGTTATGAATAGATTTCTTCTTGCCTTAACCTTTCACTTTTATGATCTCTTTTGATGGAGAAGAGATCTGAATCTTTTCTTACTTTCGTTTCTCTTTGAAGTAAACTTTTCGTTTCTAATGTTTTTCAATAATGATGCTGAAGCATCTATATATAGTAGGAGATTACTTCATAGCTAAGTAATTTACTTCATAGCTAAGACTTAATCTTAACCGTCCATCCATTACTTCATAGCTAAGTAATTTCATAGCTATCCATTCGTTACTTCATAGCTAAGTAATTTTATAGCTATCAATTCGTTATTTCATAGCTAAGTAACTTCATAGTTATCCATTCGTTACTTCATAGCTAAGTAACTTTATAGCTATCAATTCGTTACTTCATAGCTAAGTAACTTTATAAATATCCATTCGTTACTTCAGATGATCATTAATGAAAGACTTTAATATCATAAGGTAAGGAAGATGGTTATCAATACACCCAAATTCTAATGCTATTATCGAAACCGATCCATCACGGTGCTCGTCTTTTATATTAGAATTTCTCTAAGAATATCTCTGTCATTATCATTAAATCCTACTTTGTCGTCTATATAGTTTATGTAACTCTTTTTTTTTTGAACAAAGTTTATGTAAGTTAAATTTAAATTTTATGAAAATTTGATTAAATTTTTTTTTTTGGTTCAAATGTTATATTAACTGATCAACAAAATGAATTTGTAAAAGAGTTCAAAGATATTGTGACTATGCTGAAATTTAAGTTCTCTTAACAAAAAAAAAACTTCAGATTTTTAATTTTTGGAAAATGTGTCAAAATTAAAATGTTTATTTTTTTTTATTAATTTTGAAAGCTGATGTGTCATGGAGAGGAGTGATGATGTGTCATCCCCTTGTGAGACTCACTCACTCTTTATATAATAGATGATACTTGTCATTTTTGTGATCCTTAACCTAAAAACTTATGCATTTACTCTTTTGTTGTACTTTTAAAACTGTAGTATGGTATATATGATTTATGGCTAACACGGCTACAGAAGATTATACAAGATTACTTTAACATCCTCTTTAATTCACCATCCATATGTATTTGCATTTAGAAGAGAATAAATAAATTAAATATGCATATATATAAGAAATTCCTTAAAATACCCCTTAAGCGAGTTTTTGTTCCAAACATATCATCACTAGTTTTTTTTTCTTCCAAAGATGCGGTTGTTATTCTTTCTCTTCCTATATTCCTAAAATAGAGTAAAAAAGAATGTAGCGCATCAGTGTTCTCTTCTAACCTCTCAAATTAACAAAAGTAAACCACCTTTTAAAAATCTAACTTATCCTTTTTACATTTTCAACTAGATATTTAAATTTCATAGAATCGTTCGACTAATTTTCTAAGTGAAAAGATGATATGGGCATATGCGACTATATTCTTGCTAATCGCGTGCCTGATTCTACTTGGTTCTTGTAGGACCAAAATATCGCACAAAAGACAGGAGAGATTTAATCACGATTATATAAATAAACAGTTAAGGAACAGACGATTCATAAAACGATAAAGCAATAATAAATCTAAGGAGGCGAGATGAATCTCTTTCCTTAACTCTAAGAATCTCCCGTAGTGCGACGGGTTTTAATAGATCCATGAGTCCCAGGATACAACCAAAGTAATCTGTATCATCTACACTTGATATCAGATCTAATGAACATTATACTACGATACTCTCGAATAGAAACTTACTCTCTAGACAGTAGGGAATTGAAGAAAATTTTGCTAGAACTTTTAGGATGTGTTTTTAGTGTATCAGAGGATGATTTTTAAGGTGAAAATCGTGTTGTATATATAGGAGAGAGGCTAGGGTTTTTCCCTGACAGAAAAGGAATATTTCCAGAATATTCTAGGAGGCTGCGATTTTTAAGTCGGCCCGCTGAGTATCGATCGATACCTAGGGGTATCGATCGATACCTCTAAAAGTCCACGAGGCCATCAGGCCCAATATGCGATTGACACGCGTGTGATCTTTTCTTCTCTCATGTTGTTCATCAATGACACAACCATTCTAACATATATACACGAGAAAACATTTCTTGGTCAATGAAAACATTTCATTAGAAAGAGCTTGACTCATTTCTTTTCACACTAACACAATTTTATCAAACCCTCAGGCTTTGACAAAAAATTAGTTCCAACAATCCCCCACATGAATAGAAATGACTCTAAAACATATGAAAATTGTACAGACTAGACTTTACTAGACATACTTGACTAGACTCATCTAGACGTAGACAGACTTTCGAGAGTATACGAAAATGTAACTGTATATGAGAGGTAGCATTTTCCAGCTTTGAATCAAACATTTTTAATATCTGTCGAGTTTACTCGGCCAGGAGGTGAACATGATGTCTTGAACCGCCCGGATTTTGATGTAAACTTAGACAACATGTATTGCACAGAGACATCTTCTCGTAGAGCTTTGTTCTCTATTGTGTTTATTTTGGCCTTGAACATTCCTGGTATTCGTGAGTGAATTTGGAGAATATAGCCTTATCCTTCATTCTCCTAGAAACGGCCCCATTTCACACTTCACTAGGTGATCTTTTATTAGCTTGTTTTTCAAGAAGTGTCCTATCACACTCCACTATCTACACAGCTATGCAATCATTAAAAGCCAACGCTTATCCTTACTATCCACAGGTAGCACTGTTTTATCATCCTAGGAACTGGGCAGAGACATAGTCTCACAGTGCTCAACTCGAATCGGTTTAATTTTGTTTCCCTTTGAACCTAGATCTTGGGATCTCCAGTCACATAGGTGGGGTATCTGTCAAACGTCATCTTTTTCTATAGGCTTTAGACCCATTCCTTTTGATGATTTCACAATTTGATCTCGTGGCAAACCTTTGGTAAACGGATCCGCTAGGTTTTCAGCCGACTTGATGTAATCTATCGTTATTACACCAGTTGAGATCAATTGTCTAATGGTCTTATGTCGTCTTCTTATATGACGCGACTTGCCATTATATAGATTACTCAGTGCCCGAGAGATAGCCGACTGACTATCACAGTGTACACGTAATGCTGGCACTGGTTTTTCCCACATCGGGATATCTTCCAAAAAATTTCGAAGCCATTCTGCTTCCTCAGCAGCTTTATCTAACGCTATAAACTCTGACTCCATGGTTGATCTGGCCAGGAGTGTTTGTTTGGAAGATTTCCAGGATACTGCTGCACCAGCAAGAGTAAAGACATATCCACTCGTGGATTTGGAGTTTCTTGAGTCTGAAATCCAATTGGCATCACTGTACCCTTCCAGCACTGCTGGTTCTTTACCGAAGTGCAGCCCATAACTTTGGTGTATCTTAGATAATTTAATACCCTAGTTATGGCTCTCCAATGGTTATGACCTGGATTACTTGTGTAACGACTTAGTACGTTTACCGAGTGTGCTAAATCGGGTCTAGTACAATTCGTTAAGTACATTAGACTCCCGATGACTCTTGCATACTCCACTTGTAACACTGCTTCACCTGAATTCTTTGTAAAGTGAAATTGAGAATCAAGTGGAGTTTTTGCAGTCCCATTGGAGTAGGTCTTAAACCTCTCTAGGATTTTTGTAGCGTAATGATCTTGAGACAGAATTATTCCTTTTGAATTTTGAATAATCTTAATCCCTAGAATTACATCAGCTAATCCCATGTCTTTCATATCAAACTTTCCACTTAGCATGTTTTTAGTTTGAATGATTATATCTTTGTTGCTTCCCATGATTAGCATGTCATCTACGTACAAACACAACAACACATAACCTTGTGAAGCACTTTTGATGTAGATGCATTTATCACATTCATTGATGTGAAAGCCATTTGACATCATTACACTGTCAAACTTTTCATGCCATTGCTTTGGAGCTTGCTTGAGTCCGTAAAGCGATTTGACAAGTCTACAGACTTTCTTCTCTTGTCCGGGAGCAACATAACCCTCAGGTTGATTCATATAGATCTCTTCCTCTAAATCTCCGTTTAGGAAAGTAGTCTTAACATCCATCTGATGTATTTCAAGGTTTCTTAAAGCTGCGATTCCAATCAACATGCGAATCGAAGTAATTCTCGTCACTGGAGAATAAGTGTCAAAGAAGTCTAATCCTTCCTTTTGACGAAATCCTTGTACCACAAGCCTGGCCTTATATTTGTCTATAGAGCCATCGATTTTTAGCTTAGTGGTGAAGATCCATTTACAACCAAGAGGTTTGCAACCTTGAGGTAGGTCTACCAACTCATAAGTATGATTTTGCATAATTGAGTTGATTTCACTTTTAGAGGCTTCCTTCCAGAAAGGTGCATCAGGTGTATACATTGCTTCCATGAAGGTTCTTGGACCACTTTCCGCTAGAAATGCCATTATGAACTCAGAGCCAAATGTCTTCTCCTTACGAGCTCTCTTGCTTCGTCTAGGTTCAGCTTCTGCTTCTTCTGCAGAAGTGCCTGAAGTGCTTACCTCATTGCTAGCATCTCGTTCGTCACGAGTTCGTTTAGGATTTCCTCTATCCTTACATGGAAACACATTTTCGAAGAAGGATGCATTCCTTGACTCCATTATTATGTTTACATGAATGTCTGGTATATCTGATTTATGTACCAGAAATTGATAGGCACTACTATTGTGCGCATATCCGATGAAAATGCAATCTACCGTTTTAGGTCCAATGGTGACATTTTTCGGAAGTGGTACTGCAACTTTTGCCAGGCACCCCCACACTTTCAGGTATATATACGAAGGTACATTACCTTTCCAAAGTTCATAAGGAGTTTTTCCTGTGACTTTGTGTGGAATTTTGTTCAGGATATAATTTGAGGTAAGCATAGCTTCCCCCCATATGTTCTGGGCTAACCCAGATTCCTGCAACATTGCATTCATCATTTCCTTAAGAGTTCTGTTCTTTCTTTCAGCAACTCCATTGGATTCAGGTGAGTAGGGAGCAGTCGTTTGATGAATAATGCCATGTGCTCTACAGAATGCATCAAATGGTTCACTGTATTCACCGCCCCTATCACTTCTGACCTTTTTTATGGTCTTGCCGAGTTGGTTTTCAACTTCCAGCTTGTATTCTTTGATTTTATCCAAGGCTTCATCTTTACTTCGCAGTAGAAAGATGTAACAATATCTCGTGCAATCATCTATGAAAGTCACGAAATATTTCTTGCCTCCTCTAGTTTGAATATATTTCAAATCACATAAGTCTGTGTGAATTAAACCAAGAGGTTCTGTTGTTCTTTGAACGCTGGGTGATGGCGTTTTTGTGAGTTTGGCTTGGACACAAACTTCACATTTGTCTTTGCTTAATTTGCATTTAGGAATCATGTTCATGTTCATTAATCTACTCATAGACTTATAATTAACATGTTCTAATCTTTCATGCCAAATATTAAAAGACTCAGCGAGATAAGCAATTGGTTTCTTATCATTAATCTTAGGGTTCTTCGAGGTGGAAGCCTCGGTTACATTATCCTTTCGGATTACTGCCTCAACAGACATCTTAAACAGACTATCACAAACAAAACCCTTACCCAAATACATCTCATTCTTCGATTGGATCAGCTTATCACCTTCCAGCTTCACAGAGAATCCATGCTTACTGATGAGCGATCCAGAGATCAGATTCTTGCGCATATCTGGTACATGGACGACGTTCGTGAGAACCAGTTCCTGTCCAGAGGTGAGTTTCAGAACAACCTTCCCGTGACCATCAATTGTCGACGAGGCAGAATTACCCATTAAGAGTTTTTCACCATTCTTGGTCTTTGTGTATGTGGAGAACATCTCTCGATCCATACAGATGTGTTTTGTTGCACCAGTATCAAACCACCAAGTCTTTGGATGGCTTTCAGTAACATTGGCCTCAGTGACCACATCACACATGTCAGCTTCTGTCAAGTTGGCTTGAGCCTTCCTGCTGCGACATTCGGCGGACTTGTGTCCTTGCTTCCCACATAAGTTACACATTCCAGAGAACCCTTGAGAAGACTGACCATACTGGCTTCTCTTGTTCTTGAACTTCTGTAAGTTCTTTTGTGGCATCTTCCCTTTGTCTTTGTTTATGCGTGCTTTGTTCTGCCACTTGCCTTGATTAGGGTTTTGGTGTTCAACCATGTTCGCATTGTGTTCGCGAATTTTCACACCTACATTGATATGTTGTTCCCGATTCGTAGACTCTACGCGGAGCTTCATAATCAGATCTTCAAGACTCATCTTCTTTTTCTTCAGCCTGAGGTAGTTCTTGAAGTCCGTCCAACCAGGAGGTAGCTTCTCAATGATGCAGCAACCTTGGTAGGTCTCACACAGCTGCATTCCCTCAGCATGGATGTCGTGTAGGAGCCTTTGTACCTCATCGACCTGTTCCATTAGTGGTCTTGAATCCACCATCTTGTACTGCTCGAACTTCGCCACAGTGAATTTCTGAGTACCAGAATCTTCAATGCGGTACTTCTTGTCTAGTGAATTCCATAGATCCTTAGAGGTCTCAGCATTTTCGTACACCCCATACAAGGAGTCCGATAGGCTATTCTGAATGTAGCCCTTGCACAAGAAGTCAGCATGCTCCCAAGCGTGGACACTCGCAAGCGCACGTGGGTCAGTGTTATCTTCTGGGAGAACAGGTTTCACCTCACTGGTGTATTTCTGCAGATTCAGTGTGGTCAGATAGAAGAACATCTTCCTTTTCCACATCTTGAATATTGTCCCATCAAACTTGGTTGGAGGAGCGACATGGTTCCCGGTAGGAACTTTCACCGTCTCGATCTGACTTGCAGTCGTCTCAACCTTCTCATTGGTTTTCTCCACCAATCCAGAGTTGTTTTCCATATCAGAAGTCATTCTGTTAAGACAATGAAACAACTTTCAATTAGTATCGATATAAACTTTAAGAATCACAATTCTAATATCGAACTAAATCGCATTGGTGTCGATCGATACTCCTTGGTATCGATCGATACACACTCAATGTCTATCGATACACCTATATAGTATCGATCGATGCCCCTTAGGTGTCGATCGATGCTCGATGCACATACTGTGTCAATCGATGCATCTTGGTGTCGATCGATACACGTTTAGTGTCAATCAATACACCCTAGGTGTCGATCGATGCTCGATGCACATACTGTGTCAATCGATGCATCCTGGTGTCGATCGATACACGCTTAGTGTCGATCGATACACCCTAGGTGTCGATCGATACAAGTGAATTTCACAGGATCGATCACAGCACCACAGTGTCGATAGATACATGTGACTTGTACACAGTATCGATCGACATAGACCCAACTTGGTCGATGCAAAGTATCGATCGACATAGACCCAACTTGGTCGATGCAAAGTATCGATCGATACACTGAGGTGTCGACCGATACAACTATTTGCATAGTATCGATCGATACACCTTGGTGTCGATCGATACAAATTTAGTCCAGTATCGATCGATACCATAGGGTGTCGATCGATACCATAGGGTGTCGATCGATACTCACAAGGCTTCGATTCGCGATCGAGCCTATCAAGAACATGATTTGTGTTCGTTGATTACACCGTTCTTTAATTGCAATTAAAGACGGTTTTAGAAGATGTTTAAAGCAGATCTGCTTCTACTACACGTTTCAAGTTGCTAAATAGCTTTTTGATAACGTTTGAGTATCACTAGCAGAAGAACATCTTCTTAAAAATAGAGTAGATGAAGATTGCCTCTACTACACGTTTCAATTTGCTAAGAAGCTTTTTGATAACGTTTGAGTATCATCAGCAGTAGAGAATCGTTTAAAAAATCGGTTGAAAACGTTTATTTACTCGTGATTAAAGATCCAATTGAAGTAATAAAACAGAAATTGGATCTTCTTAGAGTTAAGATTGTAGGACCAAAATATCGCACAAAAGACAAGAGAGATTTAATCACGATTATATAAATAAACAGTTAAGGAACAGACGATTCATAAAACGATAAAGCAATAATAAATCTAAGGAGGCGAGATGAATCTCTTTCCTTAACTCTAAGAATCTCCCGTAGTGCGACGGGTTTTAATAGATCCATGAGTCCCAGGATACAACCAAAGTAATCTGTATCATCTACACTTGATATCAGATCTAATGAACATTATACTACGATACTCTCGAATAGAAACGTACTCTCTAGACAGTAGGGAATTGAAGAAACTTTTTCTAGAACTTTTAGGATGTGTTTTTAGTGTATCAGAGGATGATTTTTAAGGTGAAAATCGTGTTGTATATATAGGAGAGAGGCTAGGATTTTTTCCTGACAGAAAAGGAATATTTCCAGAATATTCTAGGCGGCTGCGATTTTTAAGTCGGCCCGCTGAGTATCGATCGATACCTAGGGGTATCGATCGATACCTATAAAAGTCCACGAGGCCATCAGGCCCAATATGCGATTGACACGCGTGTGATCTTTTCTTCTCTCATGTTGTTCATCAATGACACAACCATTCCAACATATATACACGAGAAAACATTTCTCGGTCAATGAAAACATTTCATTAGAAAGAGCTTGACTCATTTCTTTTCACACTAACACAATTTTATCAAACCCTCAGGCTTTGACAAAAAATTAGTTCCAACAGTTCTTCGATCAGTCTTTTACTAAGACAACCAACAATGATGTTGTTCAACAAAATCGGATTATAAATCCCGTTGTCAATGTTGTTAATCCATCGAACAATATGGCGGCTGTTAATCATGTTCAACCTGACAATGATGAAGAAGACAACGCTTGAGGTCAATTAGTTTCTGATAACGCCGCTGCCAACAACGCTGAAGAAGACAACGTCAAGTTGTTGCTGATAACGCCGTTGCGGATAACGTTTCTGTGAGAGTTGAGTTTCCCAAGTATGGGATTCATAAGGCAGTAAACAAAAAAAAACAGAACAGTAAGAGACGGCTTTAATGGATTGATTAGTTTGCCTTGTGGAACTAAGTTCCCTTTGAATAAAGACCATATCGGAAATCAAGTCTAAACACCCAAGGAAACAGTTAGACAACTTAAAAAAAAACAAATATTTAAAGTGAACATGCCACTTGAGAAAGAAAAACAAAAAATCTGCAAACCTACTACATGTAAACCGTTCAGACCGAAACCCAATTAACTAAATACTACCTCTGTTTTTATATGATAGATGTTTTAGAAAAAACACACATATTAAAAAAATATATTAAATTTGATTATTAAATACATTATTTTTTGTGATTAACAATTTTTTATAACTTTAAACCAATTGCATTTCAATAAATTCAATTAATGTTCTAGAAGTTTGTAATTTATCATCATTAACTAATAAAAAATGCATAGAAAACTTAAAAAATCTATCTTTTTGAAACAATTTTGTTTTCTAAAACATTCAACATTTAGAAACTGAGGGAGTAACATATATGGATTGTTTGCAAACGAAACAAGTTTATGCTTTAACCCCTAAATGAGAGACCATGCCACCAACCGCAGACAAATTTTTCTTATTTTTGACTTACGCTAATTTCACAATCCATGATTTATATTAGATTGTATAATGTACCTACCAAAGCGTAATTTAAGTGTTGACAATATTTGCCGTACGATAACATAATTCTGGTGCGTACGGCACCGGCATATCAAGTTTATCGTCGTCATCTTGTTGTTTCGCCTTATTCAAGTAAAATTTATTTGTTTTCTATTGTTGATTTATTATTTTCTAGTAATATTTTTCTTTTGGAATGTAATAGTTATTACATTTGATTGTTACATTTTACCGATGAAACAAGATTATATATTATTTATGGTATCACGTCATATAAATCCAACAATGTGAACATGACGTATCCTACATACAAATTTGAATCGCAAAGTTTTCCAATAGATATTGAGAATATAAATTTAGTTATATTTTTTGTTCGTTAGGACTGTGATGAGGCCTTTTTGTCTAACCAGATGGGAAATATTTTTGAGAAGAAAATGAAAATGTTTATAAAGAGTGTTATGAATGGAGGAGACCTTGGTTAAAACCGATTATGAATCTCTAATTTGAAAAATTGGTTGTATTTAAAATCTTATTATATAAAGTTGGATCCATCAACGTGAGTGTGACACGTAGGATAAATTTTTAATCACGAGATTGTGACATTTGTCACGATTGTTAATTTAGATCTTGACATATGTCAATTTAATTAAAAAAATATAAAATGAATTAAAGTAAATATTAAAAAAGGTTAAACCAAAAAAGGCAATCTTAGTAAAAATGAATTAAAGTAAATATTAAAAAAGTGTAAACTAAAAAAGATAACCTTACAAAAACAAACAAGTATAAGTAAGAAAAACTTATAATATAATAAAGGAAAGTGACAAAACAAAACTTAAAAGTTTATAATCTACAACCACGATCAAACTTAAAAAAGGAAAATTATAAATATACTCTAAACTTAAAAAGAAAATTATTAATATACGATTTAAAATCGATTTCTAATCCTACAAAGTAAATGAAAAAGTAGTTATGCTTATATTAAGAAAAATTAAACAAAAATTATAAATAAAAGTTAAAAAAAAAACATATTTTAGTTTAGAATAAAGAAATTAAACAATAGATTACAATTCAAGGGAAAATAAACCCTAAAAGACTCAAAGTCGTGAGTTCCGTGACAAAAAAGGTAATTGAGAGGAACGAGAGGGTAAAATCTGTTTGTGTCGCTCTCTCCGATCTTCTTCCTGATCGTCTTCTACATCATTTTCAATTGGCGGCCTCAGCCGCCAAATTTCCCTTTGTTTTCATTTTTTATTTCCTCTTCCGTCATTGTGACATCTGCTTTTCCAGAAAATTAGATTAGTTATTTGCAATTCTTTTGACAATTGTTTTCCAACAACGTCGAAAGCAATACCTCCGACATCCATATCATCACCGCTTTGGATCAGATCTCCTCGGTGATATCTACATGTTGGATAATGATTCTCTCAAGGATTAGTGTTGTGGCTGTTATCAATTTTTCATTTTTTTTAACTTGGTGTCGATTCAAAACCGGCGATTTCCATGTGGTTTCGGCCATGATGACCGGTTTTGAAAATCATTATGTATATATATTATAATAATAGTTGATCGAATAGCGTGGGGGTGAAAATGGGTAACGGTTCAAGGTTTCCTTCTCCTCTCACTCTTTCTCTTTGTGTCAGTTCGATTTCGTAACCGTTTATTCTCTCCTGGTAGAGTGTTATATCCCGAGATATGGTTCTATCTCCTGTGTTTTAATCGATTTTCCTGTGGGGTTGTTGGAAAAACTGTCCAAATCCGTTTGATATGGGATCCGGGAATATTAGGCCGGCGATATGGATCAGTGCAAGGGAGAATAAGATCTGGTGTTCTCATCGACAAACACAAGTATTCGAGAAGTCAATATATTTGGGCATCATTCTCGGCCATACCAAGACTACGGGATGGCGATAGTGTGATTATAAAGCGAAGTTTCAGTAAATTTGGGTATCACCTTCATGTTAAGATGAAGAAATCTTTACAAATACACATAAAAAAAACAATGGTGGACCATATTGTAGCAATATTGGAAACGTTGTTGAATGAGGAAAATTATATGTTTTCCTTTTTGTTAACGAAGAGAATGCAGAGGCCAAGACACGAATATGCATTGCTCGACAGGGGGACAAAGTCAAAGCTAAACCTTGATAGAAGGATTTGGATACGGAAGCCTAGGTATCTAATTGTGGAAACAGAACTTCAAAAACCGGAAGCATTGGGTTTTATCATGATCTGTGTAATTACGAGTTTTAGCCAAGAGTTGCTAGACCAACACACAATTCACATAAGAAAAAGAAAGAATACAGAGAAGGAAAATAACAGATTTAATCATCCGTTAGCGAGTAAGACTTTACTTCGGAAAGCATCGTTAAATTCAATTTTCATGTTATGTCATTCTTAACATATGGCGCATATATCTGGATATGTAATAATTTGTTTTCCATAAATTTTGTATATTGACTTTGTAACTCTATTTTGATATTAATGAAATTGTTTGCCAAAAAAAAAACAATAGATTACAATCCTAAAAAGAAAATGAATAATATATTACAATCATAAAAAGCTAAAGTTTTTAAAAAAGAAAGAACAATTAGTAATTCTTAAAAAAACCACAAACTTAAAATAGAATACAATCCTAAAAAGAAAAGGAATTCTCATTATCCACCTCTAGATAACCAAATTGATATATTTTCAATTTCACATTCATAATTCTAAAATGTAAAGTTACTAATATATATATATATATATATAGTATTATATAAAGCTGGATTTCTCAACGTGAGTGTGACACGTATGATAATTTTCACTCACGAGATCGTAACATTTATCACGGTTAATTTAGTTCTTGACATGTGTCAATTTAATTTTTTTTTAAAACAAATGAATTAAAGTAAATATTAAAAAATAGTTTTAATTTATAATTTATCCTAAAAGGCAAGATTAATATAGTAAGGAAAAAATATTTATTAGTTTTCCATTTAAATTAAGAAAATTAATTATAAAAGAAAATGAATTTTAATTTCTCACCTCTATATAAACCACAAATTGGTAGTATATCAATTACACCCAAAAACAAATATATTCAATAATCGTATCTAAAGCTATTTACTGCATTTCTTCACCAAATTTTGCTTTCAATGTATACATTTATTTCATCGTAAACTTTGTTTCTAAATTTATGTATAAGATATTTTCACGGATGATCTAATTTTGTTTTCCATTTTATAATCTTTAATTTTTTCACGGGTTATAAAATATTAAATTACAAACCCGCATATATGCGGATACTTATCTAGTATAATACATAACTTTAGAAACAAAGTTTCCGATAAAATAAATATATATCTTGAATGAAAATTTTGGTGAATCATATGCAGTAAATAACTTTGGATACGATTATTAGACTTTTAATTTTTTGGTGTGTAATTGACATACTACCGAATTGTAGTTTATATAGAGGTGAGAAATTAGAATTCTTTTCCTTTTGGGATTAATTTCCTTAATCTAAATGGAAAAATTAAGGTTTTTTCCTTTTTATATTAATTTTGCCTATTAAAATATATTTTATTTTTTAGTACATTTACCTTTTAAGATTATAAATCGATTATTAAATTTTTTTGAATTTTATAATTTTTTATTAATGGTTTATAAAATTTTCCAACTTTCACTTTACATGTGTCGCGATTAGTGAGTTAGCAACTTTGAAACATGCAACTTTGTTGACAAAAAAAAAACATGCAACTTTATACTAATTAGTATTTCTAATAAGAATCTTAATTTTTTTTTAATAACATGCAACTTATTTCTTTATTTTTATTAGAAATACTAATTTTTTAACTTTTAAAAACTTTAGCCTTCAAGAAAAATTTCCTAAATCTTAAAGTTATTTTGTTTAAAAATGAAAATGAGATTCAATGTAGATACCAAGTCGCCTTGGGCTGGTGGTAAGAGATATCTATTTGGACTCCTCCCACCCGGCTTCGAGTCATTTTGGCCACCCAACCTGTAGAGATTTGTAATTCCATGAAAAAGATGTCGGGCCTAAAGAGGATTAGTCTGGGCCAAAGGCCTGGGAATTACCTCCGGCTTTCAAAAAAAAAAAAATATTATAAATAATTTACATATAAGTTGTGAAGACCCAAACCCGATATAACAATTAAATCCGTAAATCCTATTTATTCTATTAAATAATAAGTCTCAGTCTGACAATAATCCATAATTCGAAACGACTAATAACCGAAATAAAGCCAACAATCGTCTTTAAAATAAAATAACCAAAATCCGCATAAAGTGAATAAAACTCCATCCCGAAAATGCGCACCACACTGGAACTACTCTTCCAGCAACTCAAACTCGTCCTCATCGGACTCACCTGAAAAGAAGGGAGAGGGATGAGTAATTTGGATTACCCAGTGAGAACTAAACCTACACTTTCAACACGTCCAAACATTACTTTTTAAATACGCTAAGAATAAATCTAACCAAGCTCAAACATTACGCTCTACCAGCGCACAAACAATTTACACGCGAGGGAATACTCCAACTTCAACGGCATCTCGATAGCCAAGTCCACCACGGACCATATTTACACGGCATCTCATAGCCCAGTCCACTTTGGACCATATTTCTCTGGGCCCGGGAAGACCCACCCCGATGCAAGCTGACTTCTTCCGCAAGTCTCGGCTCACAACAAACATAATCGTACCACCGTTCCCTTCTCCGGTGACGATCACCTCATTCTAACTACACTACACACACTTATCACACAACAGAGTGAACAATCAAGGATGCGTGTTCTTCATCTAATGCTTTCCTAATCATTTCGTTAAGCAGATGTTGATCTAACTAAATGCACATAGAAAACGTGTACGTACTCCGTAACACGCCCTAGCCTAATCAGATCTAGACTCAACATACCAAAAAGGAATGAATCAACATATGGAAAACCTAGATCTAATCCTCACCGTTGCCTTTTGCAGATCTGAC
>PKML01053346.1:124212-138807 GCA_002933935.1 Eutrema yunnanense | reverse complement strand
CTCCGGCGAACTCCGGTGAGCTCCGGCGAACTCCGGTGAGCTCCGGCGAACTCCGGTGAGCTCCGGCGAACTCCGGTGAGATCCGGCGAACTTCCGGCGAGCTCCGGCGAGCTCCGGCGAACTCCGGCGAACTCCGGTGGTGGGTGGTCGGCTCTTTGGCGACCTCCCTCTCTCTATCTCTCTCGGACTTTCTCTTTTTGGTGTGGAGATTTGAGAGCTCCCTTATCTTCTTTATATAGGGGGAAGGATGGAGGGTCCTTGGGAGAAAGTTCCGATGTGGGACAAAAACAAGGAAATGGACTTGGGAGAAAAACGGGCCTGGGTTTAGGGATGTTACAATTCTCCCCCACTTAAACGGAATTCGTCCTCGAATTCATGGGACTACTTCTCCCCCACTTGGTTTCCAATACCACTTCATAACATCCCGACCAAACCTCGGAGTGTCCTCCTCCTAGGGGTTGCTTGCAAGGTTACTGCTTCACATATAACAAGGGTGGGTGGGTGGTACTTTAATTCCAACGTCCATTTCGCGGAAAAAGGGTTTATCTTTACCGTAGAGCGAAACACCATCTCCGTCCTTGAGCATTTTTCAAGCCGACGCGTATTCGTATGAACACGTGGGACGTCCAGTGTCATAGTTGCTAACTTTCCAAATTAGACAGAACACTCATCCTTCGAGCAATTCTAATAATGATGGGAATCCTCCACTTCCAAATGGATCTTCCCCATTGGTCCTTCCGGTGTTGTGCCATTGGAGTGATGACTGTCGTGTGAACAAACTCTTACCTTACCTTGCACCATGTTGAAGATAGATGATAGCCATGACCTTTATGGCTTTATGAGACCTGTGGGTTATGAACCACCATGCTTCTGCTGCGCTCACTCTTATTACACAATTGATTTCCGTTTCAAGGTTGTCCAACCTATCAAGCCGTCGTAGTGTTTTCCTAACACTTTCTTTGGTGATCCCCGTTCCAATTGGGATTTACGTTTCCATCCGTTTTTCTGAAGTTACTTCCTAACGCTCCCTTGAAGTCCTTGCACCAGGGATAGCTCCAAATGTTAGCAACTTCTCCTTACATTCTTGGTGAATTCTTTTTCACCGTCCTTAGTGAATTCCTTTCACATTCCCTATAAAAATTCAATTACCACCTAGCCTTAGTGAATTCCATAACACATGGCCTGATTAGTAATTTTCGCTCACTTGACAAGGACTCTTCTTTCTACACCCTTATGTTCAACGGATGACCATTATCCGGGGCTTGTCCCAAAGCCACACTGAACTATACAAGTTATCATGTCCATTTTTTCTTCTCCGTTCTTTCTCACTCCGTCCGCGTTACAACTACCCAAGTTGCTTCCTTACCGCACTCGCTTTGGGCTGACCAATAGCATATTCCATTGTCACCATATCCTTTCGTTTGGGTAATGGTACTTGTCACCATATCCCTTTCCATTCGGGTAATGGTACTTGTCATCATATCCCTTTCCATTCGGGTAATGGTACTTGTCACCACATCCCTTTCCATTCGGGTAATGATAACTTGCTGTAGTCCACTATGAATTTCGCTTTCACCATCCGCACGCTTTACAATTCCTATGATATCTTTTCCGTCAGATAATCATCATCCAAACCTGTGCACGCTCCTTGAAGAAGTATATGTGTGGTGTCCTCCCACACTGGTCCTAATCACTCACTTTAGGTGCTTCCCTGACGAGTAGAAAAATGTAGCTGGCGTGCTTGTTTTAAGATCTCGTCCTTCAAATCTTCTCTTGGGCACATCCAGCTATTAGTAGGAACGTTCCATTGTTCGCTACGTGATTCCCAATCACTATGTTGCTCATTGCCCACCTTAGAACTTCACTTTTGTTCCACGCCTCGAGAATTTTCCATTACAATCACACTTGGTCCAAGGCTTCCAAACCTTAAAAGCCACGAAGCTCCTGGGAGTTGGTCCAACAACTCGGCGATCCAAAAATAGCGGTACTTATCCTCAATGGTTACATGATGCTCTCATTGGCGACATCCGCACACACGGTTGCAAGTGAGTCAGTCCGGTCCCGTAAAGACTGATCTCCCTGCAAAGAAAATAACACAAACCAGAGAGCTATTCTAGGTGGTGGTTTTATAATTTTGAAAAATCCCCATTTGAAAACTTTGAAAACCGATTTTTCCTAATCCCACTGACCTAGAATTTTATCTCTCTCTACTCGTAACCCGCTCTGATACCACTTGTGAAGACCCAAACCCGATATAACAATTAAATCCGTAAATCCTATTTATTCTATTAAATAATAAGTCTCAGTCTGACAATAATCCATAATTCGAAACGACTAATAACCGAAATAAAGCCAACAATCGTCTTTAAAATAAAATAACCAAAATCCGCATAAAGTGAATAAAACTCCATCCCGAAAACGCGCACCACACTGGAACTACTCTTCCAGCAACTCAAACTCGTCCTCATCGGACTCACCTGAAAAGAAGGGAGAGGGATGAGTAATTTGGATTACCCAGTGAGAACTAAACCTACACTTTCAACACGTCCAAACATTACTTTTTAAATACGCTAAGAATAAATCTAACCAAGCTCAAACATTACGCTCTACCAGCGCACAAACAATTTACACGCAAGGGAATACTCCAACTTCAACGGCATCTCGATAGCCAAGCCCACCACGGACCATATTTACACGGCATCTCATAGCCCAGTCCACTTTGGACCATATTTCTCTGGGCCCGGGAAGACCCACCCCGATGCAAGCTGACTTCTTCCGCAAGTCTCGGCTCACAACAAACATAATCGTACCACCGTTCCCTTCTCCGGTGACGATCACCTCATTCTAACTACACTACACACACTTATCACACAACAGAGTGAACAATCAAGGATGCGTGTTCTTCATCTAATGCTTTCCTAATCATTACTTTAAGCAGATGTTGATCTAACTAAATGCACATAGAAAACGTGTCCGTACTCCGTAACACGCCCTAGCCTAATCAGATCTAGACTCAACATACCAAAAAGGAATGAATCAACATATGGAAAACCTAGATCTAATCCTCACCGTTGCCTTTTGCAGATCTGACGAAGGCGACTGAATAGAGAAGACGACGGAGAAAATCGGCGGCGGCGGCGGCTCCGGCGAACTTCCGGCGAACTCCGGTGAGCTCCGGCGAACTCCGGTGAGCTCCGGCGAACTCCGGTGAGCTCCGGCGAACTCCGGTGAGCTCCGGCGAACTCCGGTGAGCTCCGGCGAACTCCGGTGAGATCCGGCGAACTTCCGGCGAGCTCCGGCGAGCTCCGGCGAACTCCGGCGAACTCCGGTGGTGGGTGGTCGGCTCTTTGGCGACCTCCCTCTCTCTATCTCTCTCGGACTTTCTCTTTTTGGTGTGGAGATTTGAGAGCTCCCTTATCTTCTTTATATAGGGGGAAGGATGGAGGGTCCTTGGGAGAAAGTTCCGATGTGGGACAAAAACAAGGAAATGGACTTGGGAAAAAAACGGGCCTGGGTTTAGGGATGTTACATAAGTGAAACCACGATGAATGCTGGTTCAGTCATAGATCATACGTGGGACCAAAAAAATAGAGAAAAAAAGAAGATAGTCAGAGGCTCTTATCAAATGAAATTGAAACGATGAGAGTATTATAATGACCGAACAGATCATGCGTTTCAATCTATATCGCCAAATTACAGGCTGTATCTGTTATTCTATATTTCTGTCCCATCAAACTTTCAAAAGCCAAAGACTGAAACCAGAATTCTCTTTTACTTATTTACTAATTCGTTTTACAGAAATAGTTTAATCTTTTTTTTTTTTTTTTGTCAACAGCCTTAATACCTATCCTGATTCGGTAAACCAAATTGGGGGTATCGAGTTTACATAAGTGAAATCTGATGGGTAGACGCGAGCACCTCGTGCTAACTTATCTGCCACTGTGTTGCTTGCGCGTGGGATGTGTGTGATAGAGAAGAAAGTGAAAAACTTCTTGCTCCTCTTGAACTCCTCCAAATGTAGTGTAAAAGCCGGCCACTCCTTGGGTGTAGACACCATCTTCACCAACTCTGAGCAGTCCGTTGCAAAGGCTATCGCCGTCTTGTGATTTGCTATCATGCAATGCATCGCCCAGATGAGCGCTTCCAATTCTACGTACAGCGGGGATAAACTTCTTCGCAGATTACGGGACCCCATAATTACTCCTTCGACTCCCTCCTGAAAGCAGAACCATCCTAAACCAGAATAGTTATCCGTTTCCTTCCACGAACCATCAATATAGCATGTCAGTCCATTATTTTCATCTTGTTGACCCGTATTAAGACCGGTTTGTTGGGAGGTTATGTCTGGTTCGCTATACTGTGCCGTTTCCCAAGTTATTGCTTCTGTTTCCGCTATCCGCAGAATCTCTTGTGGATTTCTATCCACATTTGAGAACACTTTGTCGTTTCTTGCTTTCCAAATATTCCACACAATCCAAGGAAACATTGTATTCCTTTCCTCTTTTGGGAGTCTCCAAAAGAGATGATCAAAATTGGAGAAAACCGATGTCATCGGGAAAACTCCCGGGGCCGATGGAATGTGAGAGAGTGCCCATGTTTGTAGCGCTGGTGGGCATTCGAACAGAACATGGTTAATCGTTTCCCCTTCCGCTCCACACCGAGGACATTGTGTATCGCAATTTATTCCTCGAGCGCGTAAATTTGCGGAAACCGAAAGACATCCCGAAATGGTTTGCCAAATAAAATGTCGCAATTTCGGTGGACATGTTAATTTCCATGTATGTGCCTGTAATTTCTTTATATCCGGACCGTAGAAGTAATTTCCGCCATTGTCTGGGTTTTGTTGTTCAATCTGGTATCCCGACTTTACCGTATATTTTCCTGTTTTTGTATAGTGCCAACCAAGAGTGTCTGGTCGATATGTGCTGCTGATGGGTATACCGCGAATAATTTCCACATCGGCCGGGTCGATAATTGCATTTATCAACTCCCAATTCCACGTTTGTGTCGCTGGATCAACCAAATGATTGACCCTAAGATTGGGGTAATAATTATACCCCTTACATGTTGCTGACCTCGGGGGAGAAGATGGTATCCAAGGATCATTCCATACTGAGATGGAGCCACCTGAACCAACTCTTTTAATGAGCCCTTTTGTAACCAGAGGTCTAGCCGAGATAATACTCCTCCACCCAAAGGATGGGGAGTATGATCTTATAGGATCTAATGGGTCTGTGTTCCGAAAGTAACGACCCTTAAAAACTCGAGTAAATAACGATTCCGGTTTTTCCATTAACCGCCATAGTTGTTTTGCCAGCAGTGCCGTGTTAAATTCCTCTATTGTTCGGAAACCAATTCCACCATCTGATTTGCTCCGACACATCTTCTTCCAAGCTATCCAATGCATCCCTTTTTGGTGTCCGTCGGAACTCCACCAGAAACGCGCTGCCGCACTAGTTAATTTTGCGGTAATAGACTTGGATAGACGAAAGCATGACATAACGAAAGTCGGCATAGCTGATGCTACCGATTTAAGTAAAACCTCTTTACCCCCTTTGTTTAGTAGCCTTGATGTCCATCCATTAACTCTGTCATTATGTCTTTCGACAACGAAATTAAAAATCTTGCTCTTTGCTCCTCCGAGACTTTCCGGGAGACCCAGATAAGTACCCACCCCTCCCATATTTTGGATTCCTAACAATTGTTTTATCTCGTCCTGTACCGCATCTTGTACTGTATGTCCGAAAATTAAGGAAGATTTTGAAAAATTAATTTGTTGCCCTGAGACCGACTCGTACTGTTTAAGTATATTTAATATGGTGTGACACTCCTGTACCGTAGCCTTGCAGAAGAACAGACTATCGTCCGCAAAGAGTAAGTGTGAGACTGCTGGGCCTGCCCTCGCCACTTTCAACCCCGTAAGTGATTTCTCTCTCTCTGCTTTCCGTATATTGGCTATCAAGACCTCCGTGCAAAGTATAAATAAATAGGGTGATAATGGGTCACCTTGTCGCAGTCCTCTGAATGGTGTTATTTGCCCTTTGGGGTTACCGTTAATAAGTACCTTATATTGTACCGATTGGATGCACCACATCATCCATGAAATCCACTTTTCCGCAAAGCCAAATTTCCTCAAAAGGTGTTCAATAAATGGCCATTCTACCCGGTCATATGCTTTGCTCATATCCGTCTTAATTGCCATAAACTTACTTTTGCAGGATTTATTGGTACGTAGACCGTGAAACATCTCCTGTGCGATCAAAATGTTATCAGAGATCAGTCTCCCTGATACAAAGGCTGATTGGGTCTCTGAGATCAGGTCCGGTAGCAATCTCTTTAACCTCTGACATAAAACCTTCGAAATGATCTTATAACCCACATTACACAGACTTATAGGTCGTAATTCCGTCATGCGAGTGGGTCGTCCTGTCTTCGGGATTAGGCAAATATTAGTCATGTTCAACCGTTGATCAAAAAAACCTGTTTCCAGAAAACCGTTAACCAGCCCTACTACATCTGTCTTTATAATTTGCCATGATCGTTGGAAGAATAAAGCCGTCATTCCGTCAGGGCCTGGAGCCTTTTCTGGGTGCATCATGAAAAGGGCTCTACGAACTTCCTCTTCCGTAGCCATTGCCGTAAGCATATCATTGTTCTGTTCCGAAACTATAGCCGGAATATCACTGAGAGCATTCTCAAAATCCGTCGGGGAAATTGATGTGAATAAATCCTCGAAATAGTTAACCGCCACTTGTTCCACCTCTTTATCCGAGGTAACCCAAGATCTTGATGCATTATGTAGTACAGTAAGACGATTTCGCGCTCGTCTTTGCTTAAATAGTTTAATCTTTCAACTTTTTATTTGACAATTTTGTAAAGTCAGAAGTCAAAACTCTTCCTATAAATGCGTACGATTAAAATAATTATTTTTGATTGATAAATGTAGACAATGAGATGACTAAGTGCTTTTATGTCGAAGGTGAGCTACGCACCTTTTTAAAAATTCATTTCCAAATCGAATTCGATCCGGTTCTTCCGGAAATATTTATTCAAAATATTCCGGTTTTAGTTGATCATATCAATCTAACCCGGTTCGCATCGGTTTTATCCACCTCAACCCGGCCGATAGGCCCATGATGATCCACGAAATCATGTCTCACCTCGGCACACGAAGCGATTTCATGGCCCATTAAGCCCGACCAGGCAACGTTGGCGGCGACCTATGAAAAAGAGGGAAACTTTCGAAGTAAAAGGAAATCTTCCATATCGGCCCCGGCTAAAATGGAATTTATCCTTATCAAAAATCGAAAATAAAAAAAAAATTCTGGAAGATTAGACCGACACAAGACCTTATAAATAGAAGAGTCCTCCTCATTCGCAAGGCATCAACACTTTCCCCGCAAGACCTAAGCGAAATAGCTCAGAAATTTCTCGGCTTAATTTCTTAGTCTTGTGTTCTTTTTCCGGTCATCTGCCAACGACCTAATTCTTGTAACTAGCCGAGTTTTACTAATAAAACGAGATTTCCCGATCTCCTTTGTTATTTATTTAACCTAGTTGAAAGTCATGTTCAATATTTTACTAGAAATATCTACCAATATATATGCTAATTGACTTTTTTTTAATGTTCACAACTTAATTTAATGAACTAGATTCTAAACTCGTGCGTCTGCGCGGGATAAAATATTTTTGTAATATATAAAATGAAAAATGAGGAATAAGAACTAATTTAATTGTTATTGATTCAAATATGTTTAATTTGTAATTTTTAAGTTTATAATATATTTAATATATGTTTGGCGTTCGACCCCTACTTTACTACAACTACTGCTTAGTACTTTTAGGGTATTAATTTGAGCATATCAAATTTGGCGCCGTTGCCGGGGACTCAATTCGCCATTAGATTTTAGTTTGAGAATTTCGACTAAGTTCGTCGGTATCGGTCGATACTATCTAGTGTCGGTCGATACTCGTCGTTCTCTTTTTGTTGATATTGATCGACACCACCCAGTGTCGGTCGATACTCATCGTGTTACCGAGGTACTTACGTTCTTGACTCTTGTTTTCAGGTGTATGCCTAATCGTGAAACCAGAAGGAGCAAGAGCACTCAGTTAATTTATCTGTCACTCGAACATCTAGCACTTTTGGAACGCACAAACAGAAGAGCAAAGAAACCAGCAAGGATGAACAACAATCAAGTGGAGTGGGTTCAAGATGAAGCTGGCGCTTACAGAGACCAAGAGGGTCAGTTGTGCAATGAGAGAGGACAACGTCTGGATGGAGAGGGGAACATCATTCCACCTGCTCCTGTTGTCGCTTGGAATGTCGTTGGGAATGCGAACGCAGGGAACGTTGTGGTTAATCGTGGTAGAATGATTGGTGAGTGCAACAAACCTGATCAGTTTTATGCAAATCGATCAGCGATTCGTCCTCCATCTTTTCAGAGGAATGACTTTGAGCTGAAACCTGCATACTACACTCTTGTGGGACATCACCCTTTTCATGGTCTTTCCAGCGAACATCCCATGGATCATATTGAGAGGTTCGAGGATTTGGTCACTAGCATCAAGAGCAATGGAGTGTCCTACGATTACCTCTTTTGCAAGCTCTTACCATACTCTCTTGGTGGAGATGCAACTTACTGGTGATATGCTCAATTTAATACCCTAAATAGTACTAAAGCAGTTGCTGCAGTAAATCAGGGGTCGAACACAAGACCTCAGGAATCACACACTAGATTATATAGATCCGAAACAAGCTAAACCAAAAGATCTAATTGAACACAAAATTGCAAGTAAAAGTGTTGTAAATTCAGTTGGAGGCAGATAGGTTCAGGGTATTTCTCAGGAAATCAATGAATGCAGTCTAATTAACTAACAGGATTCAGTTTAAGCATTGTTCTAGAACTCAAATCACTAAAATATAATTAACCAACTCTCGTTGCGAAAACTATCTAAATCTAAACCCTAGGAATTCCAAATCTCTTTGCGAATCCTAAAATCTAAATCAGCTTTAATAACAGGTTTGATATGTTCACAAATCAATTAAACCAAATCTCTTTGCGAATAATCAATTTGCTCACCTAAAGTTCTATCAGGTAATTAATTGCACTCTCGTGCCTAATCAATTATCCTAAGATCTAAGTTCCAGGTGATTAATCTAGAATTAGCTTTGGGAACAACCTAAGGTGAAGAACTAATTTAGATAATAAATCCTAACAGATAATTAACCTAGCATTCAAAGAAATCCCTATGAGAAAACCCCAAACCTAACAGGTGATCTACTCAGACATGGATATTAAATTCATAAACATGTTGAATAAATACTCTTATATTAAATCAGAAAGAGAAACAAGGTTTTGAGATCTGATCTCGGACGAAGGGAAACCAGACTTGTCTCTCACCAAAATCTCTCTTAAACTAAAGNCCCTCTTAAGTAGAATAATGGGATCGCTGGAAATTTTCCTAACCCTCTACTCAGAAGAAAATCATTTCAATCTTTTATGCTCTTTATCTATCAACTTATTTTAGGGGAGAGAGATACCATAACACTAGACACATGGGTTCCTTTATCAGATATGAATGATGAATCAAGTTTTATGAACACTAACCACATTGATGAAGTGCAAAAATTTGGCTCAGGTTTCAGAAGAACTCTGCTGGAGACATGGATGTTTTCTGGTCAACTGGTCAGCCTTTGGATTTTTCATTAGTCGATCTAGAACTGATCCTGTAACACTGTGCACTCAAAAACAAAATCAAATCAATAGGTTCAAGCACATGATCATAATCTCCAACAAAATTTTGACTCAATAAAACAATTTGACTCAATAAAACGACTGACTCTAAGAAAAACAAACACACTGTCAGCAGACACCTCCCCCAGACTTGAACAACACTGTCCCCAGTGTTATCCAGCCTAGAGTAGGTAAAAGAAACAAAAGAAAGGGATAGAACGAAGAGAAACAAGAAATTACCTTCCTGGAACACCGAGTGTCGATCGACACACAGCATGGTATCGATCGATACCACGCTTAGATCGACTTGGTGAACTTTCATCCGCGATTGGTGTCGATCGATACCAATGGGGTATCGATCGATACTTAGGCGATTTCGAGCTTCTCCTTCTTCTTTCTGACGCAAACTCAAAACAAAATGAAAATCAAAAGGACAAACGACTCAAGAACAGACTCACCAGTGGGTTGCCTCCCACCAAGCGCTCGTTTAACGTCAATAGCTTGACTGTAACGCCATTCAGGCTGTTGGTGCATCATCCAAAGGCATTATCTGCCCTGTTGGAATCTCGGCTTGCGCCCAATAGTGTTTCACTCTTTGACCATTGACAGTGAATTCCTCGCCTTTGCGATTTATCAGCACTACAGCACCATGTGGTCTGACCTCTTTGATTGTGAAGGGACCTGACCAACGTGAACGCAGTTTACCAGGAAACAATTGCAAACGAGAGTTATACAGAAGTACCTGGTCGTTCGGCTCGAAGCGTCTGGAGATGATCTTCTTATCATGATAAGCTTTGGTTCTCTCCTTGTACAGCCTCGAGTTCTCATAAGCATGGTGCCTGATCTCATCCAGCTCGTTCAGCTGAATCAACCTCCTCTCAGCAGCAGGCTTGATGTCGAAGTTCAGCATCTTTGTTGCCCATGCAGCCTTGTGCTCAATCTCCACTGGAAGGTGGCATGCTTTCCCATACAGCATTTGGAAAGGTGTAGTACCCAGCGGTGTCTTGAAGGCAGTCCTGTATGCCCAAAGTGCATCATCCAGCTTTGTAGACCAATCCTTCCTGGAAGCATTCACTGTCTTCTCCAAAATCTCCTTGATCTGCCTGTTGGAGACTTCAACTTGCCCACTTGTCTGAGGGTGATATGGAGTAGCTACACGATGGTTTACACCGTACTTCTTCAACAACCTCTCGAAAACCTTGTTGATAAAGTGAGAGCCACCATCACTTATCACAATTCGAGGTACTCCAAAGCGAGGGAAAATGATGGTCTTAAACAGCTTAAGAACCACTGCAGAGTCATTCTTCTCACTAGCTATCGCTTCCACCCATTTGGACACATAGTCCACAGCAACCAGGATGTAGTTCTTCTTGTGTGAAGATGGGAAAGGGCCCATAAAGTCGATGCCCCAGCAATCAAAAACTTCAACCTCAAGGATGAAATTTTGTGGCATCTCATGTCTCTTACTGATTTTCCCTCTCCTCTGACAAGCGTCGCACTGTGAGACGAAAGTGTGAGCATCCTTGAACATGGTAGGCCACCAGAAGCCTGCTTGAAGAGCCTTGGATACTGTCTTGAAGGTGGCAAAATGTCCAGCATAGTCTGATCCATGGCAATGAAACAAAACATCTGAAACCTCTGACTCAGCAATGCATCTCCTGTATATGCCATCAGAACAATGCTTGTACAAGTAAGGTTCATCCCAAAAGAATCTCCTTATGTCGCGCATGAACTTCTTCTTGTCATACTTCTTGAGGTGGTTTGGCTTTGCATCTGCAGCGAGATAATTGACAATATCAGCGTACCATGGACTATCAGAATCTGCTGCAGCGACGAGATGGTGTTTAGAAGTAACAGAATGATCGATGATGAAAACAGCTTCTGGATCGCCAGGGTATCGACCGATACCAGCAGGGTATCGATCGATACCGAAACCTGCAACTCGTGGAAATTGCTGATTCTCGGCCAGATTCATCTGAAACCCAGTTTCAATGAAGTAGATGGCTTCCTCAGGTAGTTGATCATCAATGGGGACGTCTTCATCGATCCGCATCCGCGAGAGATGGTCAGCGACTCCATTCTCTATGCCTTTCTTGTCCTTAACCTCAATGTCAAACCCTTGTAGCAGAAGAACCCAACGACAGAGACGAGGCTTGAGATCCTTGTTATTCATCAGATACTTGAGAGCATCATGATCAGTATGAACAATCACCTTGCTCCCAATCAAGTAAGATCTGAATTTCTCAAAGGAGAAAACAACAGCAAGTAGCTCCTTCTCTGTGGTGCTGTAATTCCTCTGAGCATCATCCAAAGTCCTGCTGGCATAGTAGATGACGTGCAGCTTCCTGTCTTTCCTCTGACCCAGAACCGACCCCACAGCAAAGTCACTGGCATCACACATGATCTCGAAAGGTAGAGTCCAATCAGGAGGTTGCACAACAGGAGCACTCACCAGAGCCTTTTTGATCTCCTCAAAGGCTGCAAGACAATCAGGAGTGAAATCAAATTTGATCTCTTTGCACAGCAGAGCAGTGAGTGGACGTGCTATCTTGGAGAAATCCTTGATAAACCTCCTGTAAAACCCAGCATGACCAAGGAAGCTCCGAATATCCTTCACGGAAGTAGGTGGTTGGAGACTTGTCATGACCTGAATCTTGGCTTTGTCAACTTCGATTCCAGCTTTAGAGATCTTGTGCCCAAGTACAATGCCATCCTGAACCATAAAATGACACTTTTCCCAGTTAAGGACCAAGTGTTTCTCTTCACACCTCTGTAGCACTTTGCACAGATTAGCCAAACAGATCTTGAATGATGACCCATATACTGAAAAATCATCCATGAACACCTCCATGAAGTCCTCGATCATGTCTGTGAAGATAGACATCATGCACCTCTGAAAAGTGGCTGGAGCGTTGCACAATCCAAATGGCATTCTCCTGTATGCGAACGTGCCATAGGGACAGGTGAAGGTGGTCTTCCCTTGGTCATCTGGATGGATAGGAATCTGGAAGAAACCTGAATATCCATCAAGGAAGTAGTAGTAGGGATGACTGGCCAACCTCTCCAACATCTGGTCAATGAATGGCAATGGGAAGTGATCTTTCCGTGTGGCCGCATTCAACTTCCTGTAATCAATGCACATTCGATGTCCAGTGATAGTCCTTGTGGGAATCATCTCATCCTTGTCATTCTTCACCACAGTTATCCCTCCTTTCTTAGGAACAACGTGCACTGGACTGACCCAAGAGCTATCTGAGATGGCATAGATAACTCCTGCATCCAAGAGTTTCATGACTTCTTTCTTAACCACCTCCTTCAGGTTTGGATTCAGCCTCCTTTGATGCTCAACTGAAGCCTTTGACTCGTCCTCAAGATGAATCCTATGCATGCACAGGTCCGGTGATATACCTGAAATATCATCAAGAGAATAGCCAAGAGCTTTGCGATACTTGCGCAGCTTGCTTAGCAGTAAAGTGACCTCTGCGTTGTTCAAAGAAGAATTAAAGATTACAGGGTACGTGGAATTAGGACCAAGATAACCATACCTTAGATTCGCAGGAAGTGGTTTGAGTTCCACTTTAGGAGCGTTCTCCTCGCTCCAATCTCCAAGCCCAGCAGCTTGCATAGTTCTTTCGGCCAAACTTCTTTCTGGCCGTAGGGTATCGATCGATACCAGGTGGGTATCGATCGATACTGGTCGTGCTGAATCGAGTATCCTTCTGTATTCAGCAGCAGCATCGTGTGGCTTAACCTCTGACTCAGCCGAACAGACCAATACCCTCTCCAATGGGTCCTCAGGATGCATCTCTAAGAAGTACTCCTCAGCAATATCGCAGAAGGTATCAACGAAGAAAGTCTGCCCATCGATGGTTGGTCTCTTCATCATCTTCTCCATGTTAAAAGTCATGACCAACTCACCAATGTTAAGAGATATCTTCCCATTCCTGCAATCAATCAGAGCACCAGCTGTTGCTAGGAATGGCCTTCCCAAGATGAGAGGATCTCTGGGTTCCGAATCATACTCCAAGACAATGAAGTCAGTTGGGATTAAGCAGTTCCCAATCTTAATCGGAACATCCTCGAGCAATCCTTCAGGAAGTCTAACTGAACGATCAGCGAGTATCAGCGAGATTCTAGTAGCAGTGAAGTCTTTCATTCCCATTCTCTTAGCAACCGAGTATGGCATGAGGTTGACACTTGAGCCAAGGTCACAGAGAGAACGCTCAAACCTGTCAGTAGCGATTGTGCAATCCAAGACAAAGCTCCCTGGATCTGGAAGTTTCGTTGGGATCCTGTTGCTTAGGATTGCACTGCACTCATGAGTGATCATCAAACAGCCTTCTTCAAGGTTCACATTGCTGGACACCATCTTCTTGACATACCTCTTGAAAGCTACAGAGGTCTTGATAGCATCGATGAAAGGAAGTTCAACAACCAGCTTGTCCAAAATTTCCTTGCATTTAGCATCCTCTACTTCCTTCTTAGTCTTCCCAAGAGCTCTGGGATAGGGTACCCTCGGGATGTAGACCCTCTCTGGTAGTGCTTTAGCCTTCTCCTTCGCAACCTCAGGTGCTGCATCATCTTCAGGTGCGGTATCGATCGATACAGGGGGGGTATCGATCGATACACGGGATTTTGAGTTTTCCCGTGTGAGAATCGCGATCGGTGTCGATCGATGCTGAGTAGTGTCGATCGATGCCTTCGCGATTGCAGTGTCTTCATCGTCAGACCACTCGAAATTGTCAGCAGTTTGGTCTGCTCTTGCTCCTGAAGTGACCTCCTTACCACTTCTCAATGTAATGGCATTGATGTGTGCTCTTGGGTTCTCTCCTTTTCCTGGAAGAAAACCTTCTTGTCT
>PKML01053346.1:83802-122865 GCA_002933935.1 Eutrema yunnanense | reverse complement strand
ATAAACATGTTGAATAAATACTCTTATATTAAATCAGAAAGAGAAACAAGGTTTTGAGATCTGATCTCGGACGAAGGGAAACCAGACTTGTCTCTCACCAAAATCTCTCTTAAACTAAAGCAAAATAAAGCATAGCCTAAACAATGGCTGTAAAATTCCTATTTATAACCTAAATCACGACTTGGGGCCTTCTTGTAATTATCAAAGTCTTCTGGGCGCTTTTGCAAGTCTCCAAGACTTCATAATTAGTCGCGGCCCATGAAATCTCGATGAGTGTCGATCGATACCAGGGGGTATCGATCGATGCTCGGTGCTCAGATCGGGCTCTTAGTCATCAGACTTCAGTCTCGCTCCAGAATGCTCCAGAAAAGCTCCAGAAAAGCTCCAATAATTCCAATTAAGCTCCAAACGTGCTATAACCTGTGAAAGACTCTAAAAGACTCCAAAACACAAGAAAAGACTCTATAAAAGGACTTATATCATGGCTTAAATAGGGTAAAAACCATGATATATCAACTGGCTGAAGCAGTTACCTCCTGGATCGCTAACTACTTGGGAGGAGACTAAGACTGCTTTCCTGAACAACTTCTATGATGATGAACGATCCAAGGATCTGAGGAACAAGATCTCCCAATTTTCTCAAGGACCCTCTGAGGCTTTCAAGGCTGCTTGGACGAGATTCAAATAAAACCAGAGAGACTGTCCACATCACGGATACTCTGATGTTCAGCTGATGGGGTTCTTCTTTAGAGGAATTGATTGGAGGTATCAGATGACTTTGGATGCTTCGAGCAATGGAAACTTCAACACCAGATATCCTGATGAAGCCTATGTCTTGATTGAGAACTTGGCGTCTTGCAATAGCACCAAGAATGCTGATTTTAAGCGGAAGAAGCTAGCTGGTAGCATGGATGGTTCACAGATTGCTGATGTTCAAGCCAAGTTAGATTCTATGACAGTCTTCTGATGGGCAAGACAACGAAGGCCGTTCACTTTGCTGAAGATGTTGAGGTATTCAACGAGGATGAAGTAGAGGATGTTAACTACATTGGTGGTTCTGGTTTTCAAGGTCAGAGGAATCAATTCAGCAACAACCAAAACTTCAACAACAACTCTCAGCAAGGAGGTTCGAATCAGTTCGGTCAGAAATCATCTCAGAATAGTGGGTATACCACGAACTATGGAAGTTCATCTTATCAGCCCATACCTGCTAAGCTCCCAGATAGCAAGATCGAGTCTATGTTTGAACGGCTTCTTCAAGGACAACAGCAGCTCACTATGGGTTTCAATGGGAAGATTGATGTTCTATACAATGATCTGAGTGGAAGGATCGACGCTATTAATATTCAACAGAAGAAGCTGGAACTTCAGATAGCTCAAACTTCAGAGGCTGTGAAAAGGCAAGAAAGTTTTTTTCTAGGAAAAGTAGAGAACCCAAGGGCCCACATCAATGCAATCACCTTGAGAAGTGGAAAAGAGGTCACTTCAGGAGCAAAAATTGGCCAAAATGCAGATATTTTTGTCGATCTTGACGATGAGGATACCAAAATCGGTCAAGTATCGATCGACACTATCCAGCATTGATCGACACCTATCAAGATACTTTCACGGGACAAATCAAAACCGTGTGTATCGATCGATACCACTTCAGTGTCGGTCGATACTGATCCTACAGTCGAATCGACTCCTAAGATTTCAAAGGAAGTGCCTAATGTAGTTGCAGAAAGAGTTTACACACCAATGCTACCGTATCCCAAAGCTTATGGGAAGACTAAGAAGGAGGTAGAAGACTCTAGATGCAAGGCAATTATGGATAAGTTGATCGTTGAACTTCTTTTTATCGATGCCATCAAGACTTCTCCTGCCTTCAGGAGATATGTCAAAAGGATGGTGTCCAGCAACGTGAACCTTGAAGAAGGATGCTTGATGATTACTCATGAGTGCAGTGCAATCCTGACCAACATGATCCCAAAGAAGCTGCCATACCCAGGGAGTTTTGTGTTGGATTGTACGATATTCACAGACAGATTTGAGCGTTCTCTTTGTGACCTTGGCTCAAGTTTCAACCTCATGCCATATTCAGTTGCCAAAAGGATGGGGATGACAGACTTCACAACCACGAGGATCTCCCTGATACTTGCCGATCGTTCAGTTAGACTTCCAGAGGGGTTACTCGAAGATGTCTCGATTAAGATTGGGAATTGCTTGATCCCAACTGTTTTCATCGTCCTGGAGTACGTTGCTGAGCCTAAGGATCCTCTTATCCTAGGCAGACCCTTCCTTGCAACAGCTGATGCTTTGATTGATTGCAGGAATGGGAAGATCGCTCTCAACATCGGTGATTTGGTCATGACTTTCCATATGGATAAGATGATGAAGAGACCAACCATCGATAGGCAGACTTTCTTTGTCGACACCTTCAGTGACATAGCTGAAGAGTACTTCCTGGAGATGCATCATGATGACCCACTAGAGAGAGCATTGGTCTGTTCAGCCACTTCAGAGGTTCATTCGTGTGATGATACAACTGGATACTCGAAGATGCTCAATTCAGCATCGCTAGTATCGATCGATACCCCCTAGTATCGGTCGATACCCTGCGACTAGAAGGAGAGTTGACCGAAAGTTCTAAGCAAGCTGCTGGGCTTGGATATTGGAGTACAGAGAATGCTCCTAAGGTGGAACTAAAGCCACTCCCACCAAATATGAGGTATAGTTTTCTTGGTCATAATTCTACATACCCAGTAATTGTTAATGCTTCTTTGAACAAAATAGAGATTGCCTTACTGCTGAGCAAGCTGCGCAAATATCTCTTGGGTATTCTCTTGATGACATTTCAGGTATATCACCAGACATGTGCATGCATAGGATTCATCTTGAGGACGAGTCAAAAACCTCAATTGAGCATCAGAGGAGGCTGAATCCGAATCTGATGGAAGTGGTCAAAAAGGAAGTGATGAAGCTTTTGAAAGTTGGTGTTATCTATGCTATTTCGGATAGCTCTTGGGCCAGTCCAGTGCACGTTGTTCCTAAGAAAGGAGGGATAACCGTGGTGAAGAATGAAAAGGATGAGATGATTCCTACTAGAACTATCACTGAACATCGAATGTGCATTGACTAAAGGAAGTTGAATGCAGCTACACGGAAGGATCATTTCTCATTGCCATTCATTGACCAGATGTTGGAGAGGTTGGCTAGTCATCCCTACTACTGTTTTCTCGATGGGTATTCAGGTTTCTTCCAGATTCTGATACATCCAGATGACGAAGGGAAGACAACTTTTACATGTCCATATGGCACATTCGTTTACATGAGAATGCCATTTGGATTGTGTAACGCTCCAGCCACTTTTCATAGATGCATGATGTCTATCTTCACAGACATGATTGAGGATTTTATGGAGGTGTTCATGGATGATTTTTCAATGTATGGATCATCGTTCAAAGACTGTTTGGCTAACTTGTGCAAGGTGCTACAGAGGTGTGAAGAGAAACAATTGGTCCTTAATTGGGAAAAGTGTCACTTTATGGTTCAGGATGGCATCGTGCTTGGGCACAAGGTTTCTGAGGCTGGGATCGAAGTTGACAAAGCCAAAATTCAGGTTATGACAAGCCTCCAACCACCAAATACTGTGAAGGATATTCGAAGTTTCCTTGGTCATGTTGGTTATTATAGGAGGTTTATCAAGAATTTCTCCATGATAGCACGCCCACTCACTGCTTTATTATGCAAGGAGATCAAATTCGATTTCACACCTGAATGTCTTGCAGCCTTTGAGGAGATTAAAAAGGCTTTAGTGAGTGCTCCTATTGTGCAACCTCCTTATTGGACTTTGCTTTTTGAGATCATGTGCGACGCTAGTGATTTTGCTGTTGGATCTGTTCTGGGTCAGAGAAAGGATAAGAAGCTGCACGTCATCTACTATGCTAGCATGACATTGGATGATGCTCAGAGGAATTACAACACCACAAAGAAGGAACTACTTGCAGTCATTTTCTCCTTTGAGAAATTTAGATCCTACTTGATTGGGAGCAAAATGATTGTTCATACTGATCATGTTGCTCTCAAATATCTGATGCAGAACAAGGATCTTAAGCCTCGCCATTGTCGTTGGGTTCTTTTGCTACAAGGTTTCGACATCGAGGTTAAAGACAACAAAGGAATAGAGAACGGGGTCGCTGACCATCTCTCGAGGATTCGGATCGATGCAGGCGTCCCTATTGATGATCAACTACCAGAGGAATCCATTTACTTCATTGAAACCGAGTTTCATATGGGTTTCGCAGAAACTCAGCAATTCCCACGAATTGCAGGTCTCGGTATCGATCGACACTCCTACGGTGTCGGTCGATTCCCGGCGATTCCTGAACCGGTTTTAACTGTTGAACACCTTGGTGTTTCAGAGGAGTATCTTGTGGCTGCAGCCGATTCTGATCAACCATTGTATGCTGATATTGCCAACTACCTCGCTGCAGATGCAGAACCAAATCACCTCAAGAAATATAACAAGAAGAAGTTCATGCGTGACATAAGGCGATTCTTTTGGGATGAACCTTACATGTACAAGCATTGTTCTGATGGTATTTACAGGCGATGCATTGCTGAATCAGAGGTACCTAATGTGTTGTTTCATTGCCATGGATCCGACTATGCTGGACACTTTGCCACCTTCAAGACAGTGTCCAAGGTTCTTCAAGCAGGCTTCTGGTGGCCTACTATGTTTAAGGATGCTCATGCTTTCTTTTCGCAGTGCGATGCCTGTCAGAGGAGAGGGAAGATCAGTAAGAGACATGAAATGCCACATAATTTCATCCTTGAAGTTGAGATTTTTGATTGTTGGGGCATTGATTTTATGGGTCCCTTTCCTTCGTCATATGGACACAAGTACATCTTGGTTGCTGTGGATTATGTGTCTAAGTGGGTTAAAGCCATTGCTAACAGAACCAATGATTCTTCGGTGGTTCTTAAGCTGTTTAAGACCATCATTTTCCCTCGATTTGGAGTACCTCAAATTGTGATAAGTGATGGTAGCTCTCACTTTATCAACAAAATTTTCGAGAGGTTGCTGAAGAAGTATGGTGTGAACCATCGTGTTGCTACTCCTTATCACCTTAAGACCAGTGGACAAGTTGAGGTTTCCAACATGCAGATCAAAGAAATTCTGGAGAAGACAATGAATGTTACAAGGAAGGATTGGTCTGTGAAGCTGGATGACGCACTTTGGGCTTACATGACTGCTTTCAAAACACCACTTGGGAATACACCATTTCACTTGCTGTATGGAAAAGCATGCCATCTTTCAGTGGAAATCGAGCACAAGGCAGCATGGGCTACAAAGTTGATGAATTTCGACATCAAGTCTGCCGCTGAGAAGCGATTGATCAAGTTGAATGAGCTCGATGAGATTAGGTATCTTGCCTATGAGAAATCAAAGGTGTACAAGGAGAGGACTAAGGCATACCATGACAAGAAGATCATCTCCAGACACTTTGAACCAAATGATCAGGTACTTCTGTATAACTCTCGTTTGCATTTGTTTCCTGGTAAATTGCGTTCTCGTTGGTCATGTCCTTTCACAGTCAAGGAAGTTAGACCACATGGTGCGATTGTCCTGACAAATCCTTCAGGCGAAGAGTTCACTGTCAATGGACAAAGGGTGAAACACTATTGGGCGAAAGCCGTGATTCCAAAAGGACGTATAACGCCTTTGGATGATGCACCCACTGCCTGAACGGCGGTACAGTCAAGCTAATGACATTAAAAGAGCGCTTGGTGGGAGGCAACCCACTGGTGAGTTTGTTTTTGAGTCTTTTTCTTTTTATTTTTTGTTTTTGCGTCTGTGTCAAGATAAACAAGGAGCAAACACGAAATCGACTGAGTGTCGATCGATACCATGTTCGTATCGGTCGACACCCTACGCGAATGAGAAAAGTACATTGTGTCGACTTAAGCCTGGTATCGCTCGATACCAAGCCGTGTATCGGTCGATACTCGATGTTCCAGCACGGTAACTTCTTGTTTCTCACAATCCTATTTCGTTCTTTTGGTTTCTTTTACCAACTCTAGGCTAGATAACACTGGAGACAGTGTTGTTCAAGTCTGGGGGAGGTAGTCGCTGACAATGCTTTTGTTTTTCTTAGAGTCAGTCATTTTGAGTCAAAATTTTATTAGAGACTGTGATCTTTTTCTTGAATCTATTGATCTGACCTTGCTTCTAAGTGACCATTGTTACAAAATCAGTTCTAGATCGACTAATAAAAAATCCAAAGGCTGACCAGTTAACTAGAAGACACTCACGTTTACAGCAAAGTTCCTTAAAGCCTGAGCCCAATTTTTTGCACTTCATCGATGTGACTGATGTCCATAGAGCTTGATTCCTCATTCGTATCTGACAAGGGAACCCACGTGTTTAAAATAGTTGTATTTTTCTCCCTGTTACAAGTTAATAAGATACATTAAAAGATGAAATGATTTTCTTCTGAGTAGAGGGTTAGAAAAATTTCCAGCGATCCCATTATTCTACTTCAGAGGAAACGATCACACAAAGGTGGAAGCGAGGTTAGGAAAATTCCCTGTGATACCATTATTCGCCTACACCTTTGATTACTTTTGAGGGAAGAACCGGGAATTCGGTGGCAAACACCATCAATACTCGTGTTTCGAACCTTAATATGTATATGCAAGAGACATAATTAGAAATAAGTCTCGGGGAGAGAAATAATACCAGAAAGTGTGAAAAGGGTGGTTCCTTGTCATGATATTGATGAGAAAGAATCTAGAAGGTTCTTGGTATTAAGCACAGCGATGAAACTGGCGAGGAAGGCTTGATTGAACAATGCTGTGAAATAATGTGTGTAGTCTGGGAAGTTGCGAATGTCTACGGAGAAGTACATGGTGGTTAGATCAAAAGCTGGTTAGGTGATATGTGGAGCACTAAGGAAAATGGTCATTGCAATGTTTCAAGAACGAGCGAGTCTCTATGTTTTCAAACCTCTTTCTCTGGTTCAATTTTCTGTTTTGCTTGAGGGCAAGCAAAGGCTAAGTCTGGGGGACTTGATATATCATGGGTTTTACTCCGTTTAAGCCATGATATAAGTCCGTTTTATAGAGTCTTTCTACTATTTTATAGTGTTTTAGAGTCTTTTACAGGTTTTAGCACGTTTGGAGCATAACTGGAGATATTGGAGCTTTCTGGAGCATTTTGGAGCAAAGCAGACGTTCGTGTAGCTGAGTACCCGATTTGAAGTCTCAGTGTCGATCGATATTACATTGGTATCGGTCGATACTCACTACAGCAAGACATGAGTCGCAACTTATGAAGAGTTGAAGAATTATAAAATGGCCCAGAAGACTTTATTATTTACAAGAAGCCCCAAAACGTGATTTAGGTTATTTAATAGGATTTTACAGCCACTTTCATGGCTATGCTTTATTTTACTTTGGTTTTGTGAGAGAGCTTTTGAAGGGAGACAAGTCTGAAACTCTGTTCGTCCGAGAGAAGATTTCGAACCCTCTTGTTACTCTTTCTATTTTATTTGATGATTTATTCAAACATGTTTATTGCTTCAATTTCCATGTCTGAGTAGATCTTTTGTTAGGTTTAGGGTTCTCATAAGGGTTTTCTCTGAGTGCTAGGTTGATTGGTGATATGCTCAAATTAATACCCTAAAAGTACTAAGCAATAGTTGTAGTAAAGTAGGGGTCGAACACAAGGACTCACAGAGACACACAATAGATTATATAGATGAGAATTAAGCTAAACGATCAATGATATTGAAAACAGAGCGTAAATTAAAACGGTTGTAAATTTGATTGGAGAAAGATAGGTTCAGGGTATTTCTCAGGGAATCAATGAATGCAGATAAACTAACTTACATGATTCAGATTTAGCGCGGTTCTTGAACTCAAATCACTAAGGTATAGTTAACCAACTCTCTTTGCGAAAACTATCTAAATCTAAATCCTAGGAATTCCAAATCTCTTTGCGAATCCTAAAGTCTAAATCAGTTTTTAGATCAAGTTTGATTTGTTCACAAAACAACTAAACCAAATCTCTTTGCGAATAGTTATTTTGCTCACCTTAGGTTCTATCAGGTAATTAATCGCACTCTCGTGCCTAATCAATTATCCTAAGATCTAAGTTCTAGGTGATCAATCTAGAATTAGCTTTGCAAACAACCTATGGTGAAGAACTAATTCAGATGGTGAATCCTAATAACTAATCAACCTAGCATTCAGAGAAAACCCTATTGAGAACCCTGAACCTAACAAGAGATCTACTCAGATATGGAAATTGAAGCAATAAACATGTTTGAATAAATCATCAAATAAAATAGAATGAGTAACAAAATGATTCGAAATCTTCTCTCGGACGAACATAGTTTCAGACTTCTCTCCCTTCAAAATCTCTCTCACAAAACCAAAGTAAAATAATGCATAGCCATGAATGTGGCTGTAAAATCCTATTAAATAAACTAAATCACGTTTTGGGGCTTCTTGTAAATAACAAAGTCTTATGGGCCATTTTGCAATTCTTCAACTCTTCATTAAAGTCCCGGGTCGTGTCTGCTTCGATGAGTATCGACCGATACTAGTCAGTATCGATCGACACTGATGCTTCAAATCGGGTACTCAGCTATACGAACGTTGATTTGCTCCAAAATGCTCCAGAAAGCTCCAATATCTTCAATTATGCTCCAAACGAGCTAAAACCTGTAAAAGACTCTATAACACTACCAAATAGTAGAAAGACTCTATAAAACAAGCTTATATCATGACTTAAACGGGGTAAAAACCATGATATATCAACTCCTCCATACTTAGCCTTTGCTTGCCCTCAAGCAATTAGAAGACTAAACCAGAGAAAGAGGTTTGAAAACATAGAGACTCACCAGTTCTTGAAACGTTGCGATGGCCCTTTTCCCAAGCACCCAAATGTCCCCTAACCAGCTTTTGATCTAACCACCATGTACTTCTCCTTAGGCATTCGCAGCTTCCCAGACTACACACATTCTCTCACAGCATTGTTCAATCAAGCTTTCCTCGCCAATTTCATCGCTGTGATTAATACCAAGAACCTTCTAGATTCTTTCTCATACAATATCATGACAAGGAACCACCCTTTTTCACACTTTCTGGTATTATTTATCTCCCCCAGACTTATTTCTTATTATGTTCTCTCTTTTGTTTTTAGCTTTGCATATACACATCAAGGAATGAGACGCGAGTATTGATGGTGTTAGCCACCGAATCCCCGGTTCTTCCCTCTCAACGTATCAAAGGCGTAGGCGAATAATGGCATCATAGGAAAATCCTAGCCTCGCTTCCAATCCTTTGTGTGATCATTTCCTCTGAAGTAGAATAATGGGATCGCTGGAAATTTTCCTAACCCTCTACTCAGAAGAAAATCATCTCATCTTTTAACGCATCTTATTTATTAACTTGTAACAGGGAGAGAAATACCATTTTTTTAAACACGTAGGTTCCTTTGTCAGATACGAATGAGGAATCAAGCTCTATGGACATCAATCACCTAGATTAAGTGCAAAAATTTGACTCAGGCTTTAAAGAACTTTGCTGGAAACATGAGTGTCTTCTAGTTAACCGGTCAGCCTTTGGATTTTTCATTAGTCGATCAAGAACTGATTCTGTAACAATGGTCACTTATAAGCAAGGTCAGATCAATGGATTCAAGAAAAAGATCACAGTCTCCAACAAAGTTTTGACTCAATAAAACAACGAATGATTCAAAAACGACTGACTCTAAGAAAAACAAAAACAAAGTCAGTGACTACCTCCCCCAGACTTGAACAACACTGTCCCCAGTGTTATCTAGCCTAGAGTTGGTGAAAGAAAACAAAAAAACCAAGTGGATTGTGAAAAATCAAGAAGTTACCGTGTTGGAACATCGAGTATCGACCGACACACGGCCTGGTATCGAGCGATACCAGGCTTAAGCCGATACGATGAACCTTCTCATTCGCGTAGGGTGTCGACCGATACCAACAGGGTATCGAGCGATACTCAGGCGATTTCGTGTTTGCTCCTTGTTTATCCCGAAACAGACACAAAAACGAAAAAGAAAAAGAAAAAGACTCAAAAACAAACTCACCAGTGGGTTGCCTCCCACTAAGCGCTCGTTTAATGTCATTAGCTTGACTGTACCGCCATTCAGGCAGTGGGTGCATCATCCAGAGGCGTCATGTGTCCTTCTGGAATCTCGGCTTTCGCCCAATAGTGTTTCACCCTTTATCCATTGACAGTGAAATCCTCTCCTGAAGGATTTGTCAGGACAATCGCACCGTGTGGTCTAACTTCCTTGACTGTGATAGGACCTGACCAACGAGAACGCAATTTACCAGGAAACAATTGCAAACGAGAGTTATACAGAAGTACCTGATCATTTGGTTCAAAGTGTCTGGAGATGATCTTCTTGTCATGGTATGCCTTAGTCCTCTCCTTGTACAGCCTCGAGTTCTCATAGGCAAGGTGCCTAATCTCATCGATCTCATTCAACTTGATCAATCGCTTCTCAGCAGCATATTTGATGTCGAAATTCATCAACTTTGTAGCCCATGCTGACTTGTGCTCGATTTCCACTGGAAGATTGCATGCTTTTCCATACAGCAAGTGAAACGGTGTAGTCCCAAGTGGTGTCTTGAAATCAGTCATGTAAGCCCAAAATGCGTCATCCAACTTCACAGACCAATCATTCCTTGTAACATTCACTGTCTTCTCCAGAATTTCTATGATCTGCCTGTTGGAAACCTCAACTTGTCCACTGGTCTGATGGTGATAAGGAGTAGCAACACGATGGTTCACACCATACTTCTTTAGCAACCTCTCAAAAATTTTGTTGATAAAGTGAGAGCCACCATCACTTATCACAATTCCAGTTACTCCAAATCGAGGGAAAATGATGGTCTTAAACAGCTTAATAACCACCAAAGAATCATTGGTTCTGCTAGCAATGGCTTCAACCCACTTAGACACATAATCCACAACAACCAAGATGTATTTGTGTCCATATGACGAAGGAAAGAGACCCATAAAATCAATGCCCCAACAATCGATAATCTCAACCTCAAGGATGAAATTCTGTGGCATCTCATGTCTCTTACTGATCTTCCCTCTCCTCTGACAGGCATCGCACTGCGAAACGAAAGCATGAGCATCCTTGAACAGAGTAGGCCACCAGAAGCCTGTTTGAAGAACCTTGGACACTGTCTTGAAAGTGGCAAAGTGTCCAGCATAGTCGGATTCATGGCAATGAAACAACACATTAGGCATCGATACTGCCTAGTATCGGTCGATACTCACCGAGGCAGACACGACCCGCGACTTAATGAAGAGTTTAAGAATTGCAAAATTGCCCGGAAGTCTTTATTATTTACAAGAAGCCCGAAAACGTGATTTAGGTTATTTAATAGGATTTTAGAGCCACTTTCATGGCTATGCTTATTTTATTCTAGTTTTTGTGAGAGTGCTTTTCAAGGGAGACAAGTCTGAAACTCTGTTCATCCGAGAGAAGATTTTGAACCCTTTTGTTACTCTTTCTGTTTTATTTGATGATTTATTCAAACATGTTTATTGCTTCAATTTCCATGTCTGAGTAGATCTCTTGTTAGGTTCAGGGTTCTCAATAGGGTTTTCTCTGAATGCTAGGTTGATTTATTATTAGGATTTACCATCTGAATTAGTTCTTCACCATAGGTTGTTACCAAAGCTAATTCTGGATTGATCACCTAGAACTTAGATCTTAGGATAATTGATTAGGCGCGAGAGTGCGATTAATTACCTGATAGAACCTAAGGTGAGCAAAATAACTATTCGCAAAGAGATTTGGTTTAGTTGTTTTGTGAACAAATCAAACTTGAACTAAAAGCAGGTTTAGACTTTAGGATTCGCAAAGAGATTTGGAATTCCTAGGATTTAGACTTAGATAATTCTCGCAACGAGAGTTGGTTAATTATACCTTAGTGATTTGAGTTCAAGAACCGCGCTATATCTGAATCATGCTAGTTATTTTATCTGCATTCAGTGATTCCCTGAGAAATACCATGAACCTATCTTTCTCCCAATTGAATTTACAACCTTTTTAATTTAAGTTCTGTTTTCAATACCATCGATTGCTTAGCTTAATTCTCTTCCATATAATATATTGTGTGTCTCTGTGAGTCCTTGTGTTCGACCCCTACTTTACTGCAACTACTGCTTAGTACTTTTAGGGTATTAATTTGAGTATATCAAATTTGGCGCCGTTGCCGGGGACTCAATTCGCCATTAGATTTTCGTTTGAGAATTTCGACTAAGTTCGTCGGTATCGATCGATACTCACTAGTATCGGTCGATACTCGTCGTTCTTTTTTTGTTGATATCGATCGACACCACTTGGTATCGGTCGATACTCAACGTGTTTTTTGTTACTTATGTGCCTTGCCGAGTGTGTTTCAGGTGTAAATTTGGAAAGTGCAAACAGGAAAGCAAAGAAGCCAGCAGAGATGAACAACACAATGATTCTGATTCATGATGCTGCTGGAGCTTTGAGAGACCAAGAGGGTCAGTTGTGCAATGCGAGAGGGCAACGTCTGGATGGAGAGGGGAACATCATTCCACCTGCTCCTGTTGTCGAGGAGATTGTCGCTGGAAACGCGAAAGTTGGGAATGTTGCGGTTAATCATGGCAGAACGATTGGTGAGTTCAACAGACATGGTCAGTTTTATGCAAATCGATCAGCGATTCGTCCTCCACCTTATCAGAGGAATGACTTTGAGCTGAAGCTGCATACTACACTCTTGTGGGACAGCACCCTTTTCATGGTTTTTCCAGCGAACATCCCATGGATCATATTGAGAGGTTCGAGGACTTGGTCACTAGCATCAAAAGCAATGGAGTGTCCTACGATTACCTTTTCTGCAAGCTTTTCCCATACTCACTTGGTGGAGAAGCGACTTACTGGCTGAAGTAGTTGACTCATGGATCGCTGACTACTTGGGATCAAACTAAGACTGCTTTTCTGAACAATTTCTATGATGATGCACGATCTGAGGATCTGAGGAACAAGATCTCCCAGTTTTTTCAAGGACCTACTGAGGCGTTCAAGGCGGCTTGGACAAAATTCAGATTGTATCAGAGAGATTGTCCACATCACGGATACTCTGATGTTCAGTTGATGGGATTCTTTTTCAGAGGGCTCGATTGGAGGTATCAGATGACTTTGGATGCTTCGAGCAATGGAAACTTCAACACCAAGTATCCTGATGAAGCTTATGTACTGATTGAGAACTTGGCGTCTAGCAATAGCACCAAGAATGCTGATTTTGAGCGGAAGAAGCTAGCTGGTAGCGTGGATGGTCCACAGTTTGCTGATGTTCAAGCCAAGTTGGATTCTATGCACAATCTTCTGATGGGCAAGACACCAAAGACTGTTCACTTTGCTGAAGAAGTTGAGGTATTTAACGAGGATGACGTGGAGGATGTTAACTACATTGGTGGTTCTGGTTTTCAAGGTTAGAGGAATCAATTCAACAACAACCAAAACTTCAACAACAACTCTCAGCAAGGAGGTTCGAATCAGTTTGATCAGAAACCATCTCAGAACAGTGGGTATGTCAGGAACTATAGAAATTCATTTTATCAGCATGTACATGCTAAGCTCCCAGATAGCAAGATCAAGGCTATGTTTGAACAGCTGGTTCAAGGACAGCAACAGCTCACAGTAAATCTCAACGGAAAGATAGATGATGTGTACAAAGATCCGAGTGGAAGAATCGATGCTCTCAATACCCATCAGAAGATGCTGGAAACGCAGGTGGATCAAATTGCAGCAGCTGTGAAAGGAAATGCGACTCAAGCACAAAACGAATACGTCAATGCAATCACCTTGAGAGGTGCAGGGAATCTCGAAAACCTTATTGCAAGTGATTATGAACCTGATTCGTCGGTATCGATCGACACCACCACTGATATCGATCGATACCAATCTAAAGAATCGACACATGAGCCTTGTGTCGATCGACACCTACCTTGTGTCGAACGACACCTTTCGCAAGCAGAACCGAGGGTTGAAAGGAAACCAGCGATGATTGAGGAACGTGTCTACAAGCCTAAGATTTCATACCCTAGACCACCTAGTCATCTCATGAAACCCATCACTGCAGAGAAGCTGTTGGATTTTGAGAAGAAGGTCAGAACGATTCCCCACACTGAATCTTTCGAAGAAGCCTTTGAAAAACGTCCTTTGGAGCGCTACTTCCAAAATTGGGAGACTGAGGAAGAGATTAAGGCACTCTTCATCAAGGCCAGAGGTACACCACCTCCACTGAAGCATTTGACTAAGAGGGAAGACCCATGAAAATTTTCAGTTCCATGCTCCATCTCTGGAGTTGAATTCAAAGAATCTCTGGTTGATTCAGGGTCTAGCGTGAATGTCATGTCAAAGGCACTTGCAGAGAAGCTGAAAATCGATGACATACGATCTACTCAGATGCCTCTCACATTCGCGAATTCTTCCACATCAGTTCCATATGGTACAATCCCTGATTTGATAGTTAAGGTAGGGGACTGTCTGGTTCCTACTGATTTTCAGGTTGTGGAGATGCATGCAAGGTCTAGCACACCTTTGATTCTTGGAATACCGTTCATGGCTACTGCTGGTGCAGTTATGGACACGCCCAGTAGGAGGATTTCATTCTCGTACATTGACGAACATGTCTCATACGAAGCCATCCCTTCTAGAAGAGCTCCGAAACGGATCTCTTGCATCACCGTTGGTGCAGGGGACACATTGATGGTTGATCTTTTGGAAGAGCCTAATGATGAGCGACCTGCCATAGAAGTTATGGATCGCCCTATTATCATCGCAAAGAAAGTCATTAAAAAGACTAAGGCAAAGAAGGAGGTGAAGAGCATAAGAGTCGAGAATGCTACGCATGTAACTTTAATCCCTATAAAGTGTGATGGGGATTCGATTGAATACAAAGTGAAATGCAAGGGAACTTCGAAACCATTCTCTAAGGCTAGTGTTATTCTCACTTCGGAGCTGAAAGAGAAAAGACATGAGTTTGTGGAGAGCATAATGAGCAGAACTCTGAAGCTGGCGATGTCAAATTGTGGAGCTTGTTTCGGTACGAGCTCTCATTCTTATCCGGCCTGATCGCCCGTACAGTCAAGCTAATGACATTAAACGAGCGTTTGGTGGGAGGCAACCCACTGGTGAGTTTGTCTTTGAGTTTTTTTCATTTTCATTTTCGTTTTTGTGTCTGTGCCAGGATAAACAAGGAGCAAACACAAAATCGCCTTAGTATCGATCGATACCCTGTTAGTATCGGTCGATACCCTACGCGAATGAGGAGAACATCGTATCGACTTAAGCCGTGTGTCGGTCGATACTCGATGTTCCAGCACGGTAACTTCTTGTTTCTCATAATTCCATTTGATCCATTTGTTTTCTTTTACTGACTCTAGGCTGGATAACACTGGGGACAATGTTGTTCAAGTCTGGGGGAGGTAGTCGCTGACTTTGTTTTTGTTTTTCTTAGAGTCAGTCCGTTTTTGAGTCATTCGTTGTTTTATTGAGTTATAACTTTTTCTGAGACTGTGATCTTTTTCTTGAATCTATTGAACTGACCTTGCTTCTAAGTGACCATTGTTACAGAATCCATTCTAGATCGACTAATAAAAAATCTAAAGGTTGACCAGTTAACTAGAAGACACTCATGTTTCCAGCAAAGTTCGTTAAAGCCTGAGCCAAATTTTTGCACTTAATCAATGTGGTTAGTATCCAATGAGCTTGATTCCTCATTCGTATCTGACAAAGTGTTTTAAAATAAAGGTATTTCTCTCCCTGTTACAAGTTAATTAATAAATAAGTGCATTAAAAGATGAAATGATTTTCTTCTGAGTAGAGGGTTAGGAAAATTTCCAGCGATCCCATTATTATACTTTAGAGGGAATGATCACACAAAGGATTTGAAGCGAGGATAGGATTTTCCTATGATGCCATTATTCGCCTACATCCTTTGATACATTGAGAGGGAAGAACCGAGGATTAGGTGGCAAACACCATCAATACTCGCGTCTCATACCTTGATTTTATATGCAAAGCTAAAAAAAATGATGAGAAGAGAACATAATAAGAAATAAGTCTGGGGAGAAAATAATACCAAAAAGTGTGAAAAGGGTGGTTCCTTGTCTTGATATTGTATGGGAAATAATCTAGAAGGTTCTTGGTATTAATCACAGCGATGAAACTGGCGAGGAAGGCTTGATTGAACAATGCTGTGAGATAATGTGTGTAGTCAGGGAAGCTGCGAATGTCTAAGGAGAAGAAGTACATGGTGGTTAGATCAAAAAGCTGGTTAGGTGATATGTGGAGCACTAAGGAAATTGGTCATTGCAACGTTTCAAGAACAGGTGAGTCTTTATGTTTTCAAACCTCTTTCTCTGGTTTAGTCTTTTATTTGCTTGAGGGCAAGCGAAGGCTAAGTCTGGGGGAGTTGATTTATCATGGTTTTACCCCGTTTAGGCCATGATATAAATCCGTTTTATAGAGTCTTTCTTCTATTTTGTAGTGTTTTAGAGTCTTTTACAGGTTTTAGCACGTTTGGAGCATAATTGGAGATATTGGAGCTTTCTGGAGCATTTTGGAGCAAAGCAGACGTTCGTGTAGCTGAGTACCCGATTTGAAGTCTGAGTGTCGATCGATACTGCCTAGTATCGGTCGATACTCACCGAGGCAGACACGACCCGCGACTTAATGAAGAGTTGAAGAATTGCAAAATTGCCCAGAAGTCTTTATTATTTACAAGAAGCCCCAAAACGTGATTTATGTTATTTAATAGGATTTTAGAGCCACTTTCATGGCTATGCTTATTTTATTCTGGTTTTTGTGAGAGAGCTATTCAAAGGAGACAAGTCTGAAACTCTGTTCGTCCGAGAGAAGATTTCGAACCCTTTTGTTACTCTTTCTGTTTTATTTGATGATTTATTCAAACATGTTTATTGCTTCAATTTCCATGTCTGAGTAGATCTGTTATTAGGTTCAGGGTTCTCAATAGGGTTTTCTCTGAATGCTAGTTTGATTTATTATTAGGATTTACCATCTAAATTAGTTATTCACCATAAGTTGTTACCAAAGCTAATTCTGGATTGATCACCTAGAACTTAGATCTTAGGATAATTGATTAGGCGCAAGATTGCGATTAATTACCTGATAGAACCTAAGGTGAGCAAAATAACTATTCGCAAAGAGATTTGGTTTAGTTGTTTTGTGAACAAATCAAACTTGAACTAAAAGCTGGTTTAGACTTTAGGATTCGCAAAGAGATTTGGAATCCCTAGGATTTAGACTTAGATAATTCTCGCAACGAGAGTTGGTTAATTATACTTTAATGATTTGAGTTCAAGAACCGCAATATATCTGAATCCTGCTAGTTAGTTTATCTTCATTCATTGATTCCCTGAGAAATACCATGAACCTATCTTTCTCCCAATTGAATTTACAACCTTTTTAATTTAAGTACTGTTTTCAATACCATCGATTGCTTAACTTAATTCTCTTCCGTATAATCTATTGTGTGTCTCTGTGAGTCCTTGTGTTCGACCCCTACTTTACTGCAACTACTGCTTAGTACTTTTAGGGTATCGAACACAAGGACTCACAGAGACACACAATAGATTATATGGATGAGAATTAAGCTAAACGATCAATGATATTGAAAACATAGCGTAAATTAAAACGGTTGTAAATTCGATTAGAGAAAGATAGGTTCAGGGTATTTCTCAGGGAATCAATGAATGCAGATAAACTAACTAACATGATTCAGATTTAGTGCGGTTCTTGAACTCAAATCACTAAGGTATAGTTAACCAACTCTCGTTGCGAAAACTATCTAAATCTAAATCCTAGGAATTCCAAATCTCTTTGCGAATCCTAAAGTCTAAATCAGCTTTTAGATCAAGTTTGATTTGTTCACAAAACAACTAAACCAAATCTCTTTGCGAATAGTTATTTTGCTCACCTTAGGTTCCATCAGGTAATTAATCGCACTCTCGTGCCTAATCAATTATCCTATGATCTAAGTTCTAGGTGATCAATCTAGAATTAGCTTTGCAAACAACCTATGGTGAAGAACTAATTCATATGGTGAATCCTAATAACTAATCAACCTAGCATTCAGAGAAAACCCTATTGAGAACCCTGAACCTAACAAGAGATGTACTCAGACATAGAAATTGAAGCAATAAACATGTTTGAATAAATCATCAAATAAAATAGAAAGAGTAACAAAAGGGTTCAAAATCTTCTCTCGGACGAACAGAGTTTCAGACTTGTCTCCCTTCAAAAGCTCTCTCACAAAACCAAAGTAAAATAATGCATAGCCATGAAAGTGGCTGTAAAATCCTATTAAATAACCTAAATAACGTTTTGGGGCTTCTTGTAAATAACAAAGTCTTCTGGGCCATTTTGCAATTCTTCAACTCTTCATTAAAGTCGCGGGTCGTGTCTGCTTCGATGAGTATCGACCGATACTAGTCAGTATCGATCGATACTAGTCAGTATCGATCGACACTAGTCAGTATCGATCGACACTGATGCTTCAAATCGGGTACTCAGCTACACGAACGTTGCTTTGCTCCAAAATGCTCTAGAAAGCTCCAATATCTCCAATTGTACTCCAAACGTGCTAAAACCTGTAAAAGACTCTATAACACTACAAAATAGTAGAAATACTCTATAAAATGGACTTATATCATGGCTTAAACGGGGTAAAAACCATGATATATCAATTGGTTATTAGGATTCATTATCTGAATTAGTTCTTCGCCATATGTTGTTCTCATAGCTAATTCTGGATTGATCACCTAGAACTTAGATCTGAGGATAATTGATTAGGCACGAGAGTACGATTAATTACCTGATAGAACTTAGGGTGAGCAAAATAACTATTCACAAAGAGATTTGGTTTAGTTGTTTTGTGAACAAATCAAACTTGAACTACAAGCTGGTTTAGACTTTAGGATTCGCAAAGATATTTGGAATTCTAGGATTTAGACTTAGATAATTCTCGCAATGAGAGTTAGTTAATTATACTTTAGTGCTTTGAGTTCAAGAACCGTGCATAACATGAACCCTGATTAGTTAGTTTATCTGCATTCATTGATTTCCTGAGAAATTCCCTGAACCTATCCTTTTCCAATTGAATTTACGTATTGCTTTCAATTACATTGATCACTTAGCTTGATTTTCTTCTATATAATCTATTGTATGATTCCTTGAGTCTCTGTGGATTCGATCCCTAAGTATTACAATCGACAAAGCTTTAGTACTTTTAGGGTATTAATTTGAGCTTATCAAATTTGGCGCCGTTGCCGGAGAATAGTTATTTTGCACACCCTGTGCTATTGAAAAAAGGAGGTGATGAAGCTTTTGAAAAATGGTGTCATATATGCTATTTCGGATAGCTCTTGGGTTAGTCCAGTGCACGTTGTTCCTAAGAAAGGAGGAATAACTATGGTGAAGAATGAGAAGGATGAGATGATTCCTTACTAGGACTATCACTGGACATCGAATGTGCATTGACTACAGGAAGTTGAATGCATCTACAAGGAAAGATCACTTCCCATTGCCATTCATCGACCAGATGTTGGAGAGGTTGGCTAGTCATCCCTACTACTATTTTCTTGATGGATATTCAGGTTTCTTCCAGATTCCTATACATCCAGATGACCAAGGAAAGACGACTTTTACTTGTCCCTATGGCACATTCGCATACATGAGAATACCATTTGGGTTGTGTAATGCCCCAACCACCTTCCAGAGATGCATGATGTCTATATTCACAGACATGATTGAGGATTTTATGGAGGTATTCATGGATGATTTTTCGGTGTATGGATCATCATTCAAGGACTGTGTGGCTAATTTGTGCAAGGTGCTACAGAGATGTGAAGAGAAACACTTGGTCCTTAATTGGGAAAAGTGTCACTTTATGGTTCAGGAGGGCATCGTACTTGGGCACAAGATTTCTGAAGCTGGGATCGAAATTGACAAAGCCAAGATTCAGGTTATGACAAGCCTCCAACCACCGACTTCTGTGAAGGATATTCGAAGTTTTCTTGGTCATGTTGGGTTTTACAGAAGGTTCATCAAGGATTTCTCCAAACTAGCACGCCCACTCACAGCTCTATTATGCAAGGAGATCACATTCGATTTCACACCTGAGTGTCTTGCAGCTTTTGAGGAGATTAAAAAGGCCTTGGTGAGTGCTCCTATTATGCAACCTCCTGATTGGACTCTGCCTTTTGAGATCATGTGCGACGCTAGCGACTTTGCTGTTGGATCAGATTTGGGTTAGAGGAAGGATAAGAAGCTGCACGTTATCTACTATACCAGCAGGACATTAGATGATGCTCAGAGGAATTACAGCACCACAGAGAAAGAACTACTTGCAGTTGTTTTCTCCTTTGAGAAATTTCGATCCTATCTGATTGGGAGAAAAGTGATTGTCCATACTGATCATGCTGCTCTCAAATATCTGATGCAGAATAAGGATCTCAAGCTTCGCCTTTGTCGTTGGGTTCTTTTGTTACAGGGTTTTGACATTGAGGTAAATGACAAGAAAGGAATAGAGAATGGAGTAGCTGACCAACTTTCGAGGATTCGAATTAATGCAGACGTGCCCATCAATGACCAACTACCAGAAGAGTCTATCTACTTCATTGAAACTGAGTTTCAGATGGGTTTTACCGAAACTTTGCACTTCCCACGAATTGCAGGCCTCGGTATCGATCGACACTCACCTAGTATCGGTCGATACCCTGCGATTTCCGAACATGTTTTGACTGTTGAACACCTTGGTGCTTCTGAAGAGTATCTGGTTGCTGCAGCTGATTCTGATCTACCGTGGTACGCTGATATTGCCAACTATCTCGCTGCAGATGCGGAGCCAAAGTATCTCAAGAAATATGACAAGAAGAAGTTTCTGCGTGACATAAGGCGATTCTTTTGGGATGACCCTTACCTGTACAAACACTGTTCTGATGGTGTCTATCGGAGATGCATTGCTGAATCAGAGGTGCCTAGTGTTCTATTTCATTGTCATAGATCTGAGTATGCTGGACACTTTGCTACTTTCAAGACAGTGTCCAAGGTTCTTCAAGCAGATTTCTGGTGGCCTACTATGTTTAAGGATGCTCATATCTTCATTTCCCAGTGCGATGTGTGTCAGAGGAGAGGGAAGATCAGTAAGAGACATGAGATGCCACAAAATTTCATCCTTGAGGTTGAGATTTTTGATTGTTCGGGCATCGATTTTTTGGGTCCTTTCCCTTCGTCATACAAGAACAAGTACATCTTGGTCGCTGTAGACTATGTCTCCAAGTGGGTCGAAGCGATTGCTAGTCCTACCAACGATTCTTCAGTGGTCCTTAAGCTGTTTAAGACCATCATTTTTCCTCGATTTGGAGTACCTCGGATTGTTATAAGTGATGGTGGCTCTCACTTTATTAACAAGGTTTTCGAGAGGATGCTGAAGAAGCATGTTGTGAATCACCGTGTAGCTACTCCTTATCATCCTCAGACTAGTGGGCAAGTTGAGGTCTCCAACAGGCAAATCAAGGAGACTTTGGAGAAGACTGTGGGTACCACTAGAAAAGATTGGTCTACGAAGTTGGATGATGCATTATGGGCTTACATGACCGCTTTTAAGACACCCCTTGGGACTACACCGTTTCACTTGTTATATGGGAAAGCGTGTCATCTTCCGGTTGAAATCGAGCATAAGGCAGCTTGGGCTACAAATCTGATGAATTTCGACATCAAGACTGCTGCTGAGAAGCGATTGATTCAGCTGAATGAGCTGGATGAAATTAGGCACAATGCCTATGAGAACTCGAAGCTGTACAAAGAGAGGACCAAGGCGTATCACGACATAAAAATCCTCACGAGACACTTTGAACCCAATGATCAGGTACTTCTGTATAACTCTCATTTGCATTTGTTTCCTGGTAAACTGTGTTCTCGTTGGTCAGGTCCTTTCACAGTCAAGGAGGTTAGACCACATGGTGCAATTGTCTTGACAAATCCTTCAGGTGAAGAGTTCGCTGTCAATGGACAAAGGGTGAAACACTATTTTCGGAGTACCGAGATTCTAGACGGACACATAATGCTTCTGGATGATGCACCCAATGCCTGAAGGGCAGTACAATCAAGCTAATGACATTAAACGAGCGCTTGGTGGGAGGCAACCCACTGGTGAGTTTGTTTTTGAGTCTTTTTCCTTTTATTTTTCGTTTTGTGTTTGTGTCATGATAAACAATGAGCAAAAAACTCGAAATCGCCTGTGTGTCGATCGATACCCTATTGGTATCGGTCGACACCCTACGCGAATGAGAAAAGTTCATCGTGTCGACTTAAGCCTGGTATCGATCGATACCAGGCCGTGTGTCGGTCGATACTCGATGCTCTAGTACGGTAACTTCTTGTTTTTCACAATTCTATTATGTTCTTTTGTTTTCTTTTACCAACTCTAGACTATATAACACTGGGGACAGTGTTGTTCAAGTCTGGGGGAGGTAGTCGCTAACATTGTTTTTGTTTTTGTTAGAGTCAGTCCTTTTTGAGTCATTCGTTGTTTTATTGAGTCAAAATTTGTTGGAAATTGTGATATTTTTCTTGACTCTGTTGATCTCGGGCAAGGGCAATTTCAGACATGGTGTTCTGTCTTCTTGCTTCCTCTGTGTTAACATTTCTATTCTCTGTCCAGTCCAGATAACAGACAACACCGAGCCTTGTGCTTTCCATTGAATATACAAACCAAAGTCGACATCGTTAACATCGTTAAAGACAATCGAAGAAGAAAGGAAATTGGGCTCCAGCAAGTCAAAGATTTTATGAGAAAAGGCCCAAATACAAGCCCAAGTGCAACACTCGTCTCTTCCTTCAATCGTCTATGTGAAACTCAGTTCGACAGTTCATGGATTTATTCTTCTATAGTTTCTGTGCAACTACAGCTCCAGCGTCTTCTCCCAATATCAATGTTCAGTTCCAATGATTGCTGAAGATTCAGAAATGTCGACTCGTATATCTCAGACTGTTTCGGAATTCACGATTTGTTTGAAGTGAAGAAGAGGATGGCGTTAATCTGGACAAAAGATTCAGAACCGTCAACCCAAATATTTCAAACTATTCGAATGGGTTTTCGATCTGTCTGATTTGAAGAAGTGGATGCCCTTAATCTGGTCCAGATTTAAGGTATTTCTGGATTTCCTTGCAAAATTGGGTAATATCGATTTAATGCTAGGAATTATGGGTTACATGAATGGTTGTTGTTAATGAACTCTTGGAAGATATAAGAACATGTTGGTCTTGGGATTAATTAGGATGTGTTTAAGGTTGCAAGCTTCTGCCGTTTCTATAGAAGATACAAGTTTTTGCTAAGTGCACACAAGAATTTTCGATGAAATGCTCTAAAGAAAGGGAGAATGTTAGCTGCAAATTGTATAGCTCGAGAAGGACATCTTGCTGGCTAGTTTTTATTTATAGGCATGGAACCATCAAGCTAGGTAGAAGTGGACAGTTTTTAAAGAACAAGGAGAAGGAACATGGTGTTTGATTCAAAGCTAAGCGAAGGTTCCCTTATTGTCACTCAAAGTAGGAAGAACAATGGGTGATTCTGTTTTTAGGAATATAAAGGGAGTACCTCTGAGAGAGTTTGGAAAACTCTACAAGTATCTTCCCATATCTGGAATTTAGAATGGAGATGGTTATAAGAAGCACCACTGAGAGATTTATGATAGTTCTACAAGTGAAAGACACCTCTGAGAGAGCTATGATAGTTCTACAAGTGCAAACCGAAGTAAGGTCAGACATAACCTCTGAGAGAGTTCATAAAACTCTACAATTATAGGCCAACATGTGACCTCCTATGGCTTTGAAGAAGGATGATCCTAGTTCTAGTTATTTCCAGGCCTCTCTCTACTACTGTTGTGATGTTCTGATGATGGTCTTCCACTTCTACCTAGCTAAGGCTCAAATCAGATTGGGCATTCAAACTTGGCAGCTTCGTTTTCACCCGCCGCCAAGTTTGCGGGGGAGTATTAAAGAAAGGCCCAATATCATGTCTTATGACAAGTCCAAGCCCATGCAATTAGGGTTCTCCTAGCAAGTAGAGTAGTATATATATCTTTGTAATGTCAATGGAGAAAGTAACTAGGGTTGCCAAGAGCAACCTTTCCTTTTCCATTTTATGAGTATCAATCTAAAACTCTTTTGATCTTGGTGACATTTAAAGCTTCCTCTTTTCTCTTTTAATTTCAGCAATTGAATAAAGCTCATCTATGAGCTATTTCTATTTCAATCTATTTTATCATTTTGATTAGGCTCTTATGAGCATGAATAATCCTTGCTTGGATTATCTCACATCCCTGAGGCATGTAACATTTCCTATAATACGATATGTGCCCTTTTGCTTCATCCTTATTGTGTCTCTCTTCCAGATCATTAAAATCAGATTTTTCTTCACGATTTGTAGGTCCTGCCGGATGACATGGTTGTACTTGCTGAACCTGATCCGGACTATATGGTACGAGCAATCTCAAATAGGAATCTTCTAGAACGTCTATCGCGGTACATTATATCCTTACGCATCAAGATTGATGTAAAAACCCCATTTTTATTTGATACTGATGAATACCTGATCTTTGTAGGTTCCTCTCGTGTGGAGCTTGGGCAGGGAAGCTATTCTGTATGGTTATGATCGTCGATTACTTGCTTTGGCGTTTACTTCAGTTACTGCAGGTGAAACTGTTACCCTGATTAACTCATCCTCTCTAAATCCTATAGGTAGATATGTAATATGCCCAAATTTATAATCTCATAATGGGATTTGCTTCAGCCTGATAACGATATCGAGGAGGCACCCGATGTCCTTATTCACCATTATGGAGAGAAGAGAAACTGAGTCTTCATAAACAGAGTCTCAGCTCCATCGCCTTTTGCCTTTTGTTTCCTGAAATTAGAGGTGAGTTCTTAGGATTTAAGTAATATTTTGAACTTGTGTTTTTACAAAATGAGAAAAAAGAGAAAACAAGTGAATATAGGACCCACCTTTTTTTGGACAAATGAAAACATAAGTTCTCTTGTTTAATCCTTGATAATCCGGTGTCACCTAGGCAAGCCAAGTCTCTTGTCTCGTCGAATTCATCAAAAAAAAAGTATACGAACAAGTGAAGCAAAGAATAGATGGTCTCTTGTCTCGTCGAATTCATCAAAAAAATGAGCTCCAACCCTTCCGTAATGCATCCCATAACTACAAAACAAAAATTTACATCATTGATTCACATAATAACGATGTAAATTTGTAAAACTCTAATATTAATCAAGCGTTAAGAGTTTGTTTACTTATATAGAGTTCTAAATATACCCAATTAATGACATGATTTCAATGCTTAATTATTTGTAAAACTCTAATATTAATCAAGCGTTAAGAGTTTGTTTACTTATATAGAACATGGGGTTCTTAATATATCCAAGAGCTTGTCTTTTATAAAACTTTTAATATAAAACTAGAAAAGACACTAACCTATAACCGAGGAAGAGCAGGTCTTTTGTTGGACCACAATTGTTCAGCGATATGATTTTGAACAACCTTCATTTATTCGCACATCATTTTCATCATCTAAATGATCGTTCTCATTTTGATTCATATGCATATTGTTAGAATGATATTTGGCCCACATCGAGACTTTGAAAGATTTGTGGACAATATAAAAATGTGGCTGGCAATCATCCACTCTTGAACTAGTTTTTGGGTGTGAATTAGACTCATACTTACTATTACATATTGTCGGTTCCCATCGCTGATTCTTTGAAATTAATATCTTTAAATTTTTTTTCCTGATATGGAGCTACATATCCATGTTTATTTGCATTGCATAGCCAGACTCTAGATATAATATTTCTCCTCAAAACGTTTAGGAAAAATTGGATCATCTCGTATAACGGTTTCCAACATTCGAGAGTCATGTGTTGATGCCATTCCAACGAAATAATATGTAAAAAGCATATCGTGATCACACATTCCTAGAACATTAAGACTTGATGTTCCTTTTCGATTCATAAACCGTAATGCATCTCGACCTGGAGTCACTATAATCGGTATATGTGTCCCATCAAAAGCCATGATAAATCTACTAAAATTAAACCAATACCGTTTATATCCATGTAAACTAATCAGATATTGTTTCAAACTCATAAGATGTTATTGGCCGTAACTAGTTAACTAAAATAAAGCCAATACCGTTTTTTGTCAATTATTTTTATTTATATATAATATCCAAGATTACATAAAAAATACACAAATAATAAAATACAATTTTTTAAGAAATACCGTTTATATCCGTGTAAAAGGTAATCCATAAGATATTGATTATATTTGATGCTTTTCTTGTGGATTCTTCTAATCTAGAGAAGTGCACCCCAACCAAGCTCGTGAAATCAGTTTTAACCGTTTCAGCTCCCATTGAACTACTTTCAATCATTACAATATTCTGAAAGAGTTTTTGATTTATCATTAGAAAATTGACAAAATTACATATATAAGTAATCATGTCTATATAAGTAAGAGAAAATTACATATAATAACCTTCAAAAGTAGTGATATTACTAGAATAACTCTTACAAAAGTTCTACTAACTAAAATAACTTTCAAAAGTTGGCAAAAGACCTTTAAGTATGATTTTTCGTTTTAATAACGAAAATGCCATTATTATTTTCTTTAAACAACTAAAATATTAATAAAAAAAAAAAAAAAATATCAACTCTCCTCACGCGATTCTCTCTCTCTCTTTTCTTCTACTTTTTTTCCCTCTCTCTCTCCCTCTTTTTCTTCCTCTTCTTCTTCTTTTCTCTCTCTTCCGCCAACGGATCTCCGGCGTTGATTCCGTCTTCCACAAGATCTGTTCCCCGGAGCCAACATCTTCGGCCAAGGCAACGACACGGCTAAAGGCGGCTCCCCACGCGCCAGAGTCGCCGCCTACAAAGTATGTTGGCCGCCGGTCAAGGGCAACGAGTGCTACGATGCCGACGTGCCGCTTTCGACGCCGCCATCCACGACGGTGCTGACGTCATCTCCATCTCGCTTGGCAGCAAGCTTACCTCGTTTTTAACGACAACTATCGTTTTATGGTTGATATACTGTTTCGTGAGGTACGCCCACCACTTGTTCGATAAAATGTCCGTAATGATGGTAGATTTATTAGTAGATTTTTATTTGCGGTAGATTTGTTTAGTACATTGCGGTAGATTTGTTTAAGATGTTGTGGTAGACTTGTTTAAAATCTTGATGGTAGACTTGTTTAAAATCTTGACGGTAGACTTGTTTGATACGTTGTGGTAGACTTGTTTGATACGTTGTGGTAGACTTGTTTGATACGTTTTGGTAGACTTTTACTAATTTAGGATAGACTTATTTTCTGGTTTGTTTCGTCTCGTCTCACTGTCGGTTTGGTAAAGCTTCAGGTCGAGGGATTTGTAGCTTCGTTGATTTGAGTTGCAGAGATACAGATCGGGATTCGTCGAGTTGTAGATCCACCAGATCTGCTCTGTCGCCTCTTTCCGGCAAAAACACGTTTGATTCCCGACACACGTTATGGTAGACTTGTTTAAAACGTTTTGGTAGACTTGTTTAATCCGTTACGGTAGACTTGTTTAATCCGTTACGGTAGACTTGTTTAATCCGTTATGGTAGACTTGTTTAAAACGTTCTGGTAGACTTGTTTAATCCGTTACGGTAGACTTGTTTAAAACGTTATGGTAGACTTGTTTAAAACGTTCTTAACCTCTCGTCTTCTCATTTTCTTCGGCGAGATATACTCCGACTCCAGCGTTCCACCCTCACGGCCATTGATTCAGGCGACGAGTAGGTAAGGAACTTTTCTTCTTTCTCATGAGTTTTTTCATCTTCTTCGGCGAGTTCCTTCCGAAGGCGATGAGATTCGGCGTCATTTGGTCGTTCTTGAGGCGACGTGCGGAAGGGCGACGCGAGTTCCCGGTGAAAGGAGAGAAAACCCTTGTTTTTTGGTTGATATACGACTTCATGAGGTATGCACACCACTTGTTCGACGAAATTCCGCTAATAGTGGCAGACTTGTTTAATACGTAGTGGTAGACTTGTTTAAAACGTTTTGGTAGACTTGTTTAAAACGTTTTGGTAGACTTGTTTAATCTGTTATGGTAGACTTGTTTAATCTGTTGTGGTAGACTTGTTTAAAACGTTACGGTATACTTGTTTAATCCGTTCTGTTAGACTTGTTTAAAACGTTCTGGTACACTTGTTTAAAACGTTCTGTTAGACTTGTTTAAAATGTTCTTAACCTCTCGTCTTCTCCGGCGAGATATACTCCGACTCCGGCGTTCCAGCCTCACGGCCATTGATTCCGGCGACGAGTAGGTAAGGAACTTTTCTGTTTCTCATGAGTTTTTTCATCTTCTTCGGCGAGTTCCTTCCGAGGGCGACGAGATCCGGCGTCGTTTGGTCGTTCTTGAGGCGACGCGCGGAGGGGAGACGCGAGTTCCCGGTGAAAGGAGAGAAAACCCTCGTTTTTGGTTGATATGCGGCTTCATGAGGTATGCACACCACTTGTTCGACGAAATTCCGCTAATAGTGGTAGATTTAGGGAGAATTGTTAAAAACGTTTAAAACGTTATGGTAGACTTGTTTAAAACGTTCTGGTAGACTTGTTTAAAACGTTCTGGTAGACTTGTTTAAAACGTTCTAGTAGACTTGTTTAAAACGTTATAGTAGACTTGTTTAATCCGTTCTGGTAGACTTGTTTAATCCGTTTTTCTGGTAGACTTGTTTAATCCGTTATGGTAGACTTGTTTCATTTGTTCTATTTTCAATTGATAGTGTTAAATTGATGTTATCTCCGACAGGTTCCTGGGCTTCACGACGGCGGCCGAGTCTACGGCGACATTTCCGTCTTCGATTCAACGTATTCTTCTACGAGTATAATTAATGGGAGATTTGGATTTGGTAGATTTGTTTTTGAATTTGTACAAATGATAATTGAATTCTAAATGATGGTATATTTGTTTTTGAATTAGTGATTGTAAGACAGTCCACGATGATTTTTAAAGGTGCTTGACGAAATCAGTAACTTTATTTAGTTTAATATTTGCTTAGTATGGATAACCAAAATTAGTGAGATTTAAAACAAAAACACATGAACCACATATAATTATAACATACAAATTCTATGTGGTGTTTATTATCACAATACTTGAAAGTCAAACATACTAATTTCATACATAACATTAGCAATACCAATAGTTTGAAGAGTTTGAAAGAAACGTAAACAATACATCACCAAAACACACGAAGTCTAGCAAAACGTAAACAAGTCTTCATGTAACTTAACCAAAAAACACAATAAGTGTAGCAAAACCAAACACATAATCATGAAGTATACATCATCAAAGACATAAACATAACCAAAGTTGATCACTTCTTAATGTCTAGTTACACGTTATTCCATATTATATATAGGGAAAATTCCATAAAAATACCCCAACTTTATTCCGATAAGCTTTTTAATACCCAAACTATTTTTGTTGCCCATTTTAAATCTCCAACTGTGAACCGTGTGTTCATTTTACAACATCTTGTTCACAGATGTATACCGAACTATACACGGTTTGAAACAGTGTTTATATTTAATGATAAAATATTTATAAATAGATAAAATATTACATTAAATTTCCAAAAAATTAAAAAAAAACCCCCAAAAAATTAAAAAAATCCAAAAAAATCTTAAGTTAAGAAACAATAATTTTAAATTTTACATAAAATATATTATTTTTAAGTTTTGAATTTTTGAATAAAAATTTTCTAAAAACTCAAAAATACAAACAAATTCTCACAAATTTCTAAAAACTCAAAAAATAAAAACAAATCCATGAATAACACAACACGGTTAAAATAAAATTAAAAATCCACGAAAACAAATTTCTTAAGTGTTTTACCTACGCTATAAAGAATTGTTTTAGAATATTATTTAAACATGTCTTTTGTCTTATTTTAATTATCTTTAGGGTTTTGATACAATTATTTTGGTGTTATGTGATATATTTTTTTTAACCGTGATGTGTTATTCATGGATTTTTGAAATTTTATAAAATTTTGAGAATTGTTTGGATTTTTGTATTTTTTGAGTTTTTAGAAATTTTTAGTTCAAAAATGCATAAGCTAAAATATAATATTTAAAATTTAAAATTATTTTTTCTTAACTTTAGACTTTTTGGAATTTTTTCGATTTTTTCGGAATTTGTTTTCAATTTTTTGGAGATGTTTTTGATTTTTTAAAAAATTAATGTAATTGTTTTATTTATTTATTAATATTTTAATAAGTCTACCGTCAAATAAAAATGATAAATGTCAGATAAATCTACCAAATTCAGATAAATCTACCAAATTCAGATAAATCTACCAAATTTTGATAAATCTACCAAATTATGATAAGTCTACCAATTTCGTGTATCCCGAAAGTTTATATAAATCTACCGTTTTTTAATAAATCTACCGTCATTAAAAATAAATCTACCGTTTTAAGAATAAGTCTACCACGATAATATATGTCTACCGTCATTACAATAAATCTACCGTCACCAAAAAACGAACCATCCAATGATAAGTCTGCCGTCATTACAAAGAAGTCTACCGCGGATGAGATAAATCTACTATCAATGGAAATAAATCTACCAATTTGGTCAAATGTCAACCAAAAAAGTCAACCGATCTCCCATTAAATCTACCAATCTTTAACAAATCTACCGTCATTAAAAATAAATCTACCAAAAAAAAAAAAGTCTACCGCCCGAAAACATATCTACCATGTCGTAAAAATAAGTCTGCCGAAATAAGTCTACCGACCCAAAATAAGTCTACCAGCCGAAAAATAAGTCTACCGGCCGAAAAATAAGTCTACTAGAAAAAATAAGTATACCGTCAAAGAACGGTAGACTTGTTTATCTGTGCGCGCTGATGTGGATTAAAAATAGTAATGGCAATATCGTAATTACGTTTTTGTTAACAAAGGCCAAAAGGACAAAATCGGTATTTTATATATTTTTAGGTTATTCTAGTAATTTAGAAAGATTTGCATTGTTCTAGTAATTAAGACATTTTTTAAAGTTAGTTTAGTAATTCTCCCTATAAGTAATCATGTCTTTGATTTATCCCTATCTATTTATGCCAAGTAAACTCTCTATATATCTTGATGCGTGTAGCGGATGCAAACGACTGTAACATGACAGTTTTGGCACCAACTTAATGCGTGTTTGGGCTGCGAAACTCCTAAGAACAATCTGAACAGTATCCAGATAGATAGGAAGATCGGGATCACCACACTTTGATAAAGTTGTCACCACAAAGTGATAAAGAAACCCGTTGAGCTAACACCACACCTGGATAAAGTTGTCACCACCAGATGATAAATACGCTCGAATCCACCACCAATGGCTCTCCCAAAACCAAATGATAAAGGGAAAATGACCAACATATCACAAAAAGGTCACAAAAACGCTCCAAATTCTCAATACTCAAATCTTATTTTTATTCATGCATAAAGCCTCATTATATAAAGAAAATACAAGTAGATTCGTCCCCAAAGACTGGTCAACAAAGATAAATAAAAACAGACTCCAAAATGCCTAGAAAATACAAAAGAAGACTGAATTAAGTGTTGTCTTGACCATTGACGAAAATGATTTTTGATCTTCTTCTTCAAGATATAGAGGAAGATCTCCCTCATTGGACGTTGCTGAAACTCCATAACCATTTAGAGATGCAAACTTGATCACCTTTCAACCATCTTTCACTTGGTCAAACAAAGGATCATGTCTTTGAGCTTGTGCTCCTGCATCATATCTGATCTCAATTTCTTCATACCTCATTTTTATAAAGGCTTTACGGATATCCCATCATTATTCAATAACTTATTTGCTACCCACTAAATTTTTTTAAGTTGTTCAATTAGTAATTTTTCTAGAACAACCGCCGCATCATTTACCCAAAAATTCTTGACGAGTATATATCTATTACACGCTGAAATCCACTCTTGACTTGTGTTTCAAAGTTAATTCTTCTTCTTGGATGTAAGATACGGATATCACACAAGGGGTAAAACGGTAAATATGGATCGAAATCTTGTTTTATTAAGTTTAGCTCGGCGAAGTAAAAGATGAAGTAGGTCGTCGGAGGTCGACAAACTAATTGGAAAACAAAGAGAACTAGGAAACTAAAAGCTGGTAAATCCGGATCTCTCAATATCTTATGTCTCGTGAGTTGATTCTAGGATCCTCTCGAATGAGGATGGTCTCTCCTATTTATAAGATCTAGTGTTGGCTAAACTCAGCAATTTCTTTTTCCTTCACGGGTTTGGATCAAGACGATTTTCTTTTCTTCTCGGAGGAGATAAGGAAATCTTCAGTTTATTTTGGAGGTCGGCGCCGACTTAATGAAGTTGGGCTTAATGGGCCCTGAGGCCGGTAATCGAGCTGACGCGAGCTGGTTCTTTGGCGGTTGTAAACTTTTGTCGATCGGAATCCATTGGGCCGATGTCAACTTAAGCTGGGTTATACCGGGGGTGCAGAGCTTACCACTAACAATAAGCCCCCCCAGTTCGGTGAAGGAGTACTCGTAGGAGTTCAACGAAGTTTATGAAGAATTCTTTAGCTCGGTATAAACTGAGATCGGTTGAAATGCCTTCGTGAAATTCGAATTGGTCGTGTGGAGCGATTAGAGTTCGGTGAATCTTTTTGAAAAGACGTGTTGTTACGATATATTCAACTGTCTCAGAAATCGAAGATTCGTCATAATTGCTTCTCTCTCTATATATTCCCCTCAACTCTTCTCATTCCCCACTTCACTTCTTCCATATAAAGGTACCCTTCTCATCCCTCTCTCTAGAACTCTCATTTCCTCTCTCTAATTTTTGTTTTGTTTGATATGTTTTTGAGAACTCGGTAAGTCGCCGCCGCATCTTTAATATCTCGCGGTGTGGTTTCTCCGATTTGCTTGAAGATCTGAGGATTTTCTGGCAGATCTTCATCGTGTTCTTCATAGATTTTGGTAGATCTTCATAGATCTATTGTTGCATGAATCGAGTAGGATCCGTTCCATCACCTGACTCTTTTAATAATTACGAAAGGAGATTCGTAAATCTAGTAATTCCTTGAGAATTATTACTTAGGTTGGTCGATTCTTCGTCTGACAAAAATACTTCGGTGATGGATGAGTTGATTTGTCGCAATTCCCGTCACGCCGGAGCCGGATCCAGTGCTCCTCAGCCCAAGATAAGAATTCCTGTGCTTCAAGATAGAGATAGCCAAGAAACTGTGGCTCAACTTGAATTTGAAGAGGAAATAATGAACCATGTCGGCAATGAAGAGGCGGTTGCCCAAATTAACAAGGTTGTGGCGCAGGCCGGTGATGAGGAGGTTGACTCTCAGGCCATCGAAGGGCAAGATGATAATATCGAGGGCCCACCTCGTTCAACTCGTTCCACAAGGCAGACGATTGAGGAGATGATTCATAAGTACAAATATCCAGACGAGCTGATATTCATGAAGCCTGGGCCGGATAAACGCCCGTGGGATGCTCTTGAAGGATACATATGTCTGTACAAAGAGTATTTTAGATCGTGTAGACTTCGATTCCCTCTTCCGAATCTCTTGATCGGATTTTGTAACAAGCGTAAGGCCGCGGTTTTGCAACTCAATCCGGCCACAGTGGTTAACATGGTTGGGCTTCTCTTCATGGGAGCTGAGCTTAGCATTATAATCTACACTCGTTACAATGACTACTTTGTATATAAGGGACGATGGCATTGAGCCAGTTTTCAACGTCAACGACACTAGCGCGTGCATCTTCAATTGCCGTGATCCCAACGACACATAAGAGATAGTTAGATGACATGTATGATCCTGAAATGCGTTAAGGCAGAGGATCGTATGACGCATTTTTTGTGTGTGTTAAAGGACGCATTTTAGTGTTGAGGGGAAAACAACGCACAACGACGGTGCAGCGGAATAAAGTTCTCCGCACTTGTGTGAAGTTGTTAGAAATATTATATATAGACGATGGTAGAGAAAAATCAAGGTAAAAAGTAAATAATACGACAAATTCTTTTACGTGAAAAATTTCCGTACTGTAAGGAATAAAAACTACGGGATCGTAGTTGACTATAAATTTACTGTATCAATGAGTTTGAGTCACAACCATGTTATCTCTGTTTACACAGAGCATATTGATATATCATAGTTTTTACCCGTTTTAAGCCATGATATCAGTCCTTTTTATAGAGTCTTTCTAGTATTTTGTAGTCTTTTAGAGTCTTTTCAGGTTTTAGGTACGTTTGGAGCATTATTGGAGATACTGAAGCATTTTGGAGCTTTTTGGAGCCAAGCAGAGATCTTGTAGCTGAGACACCGATTTGATGTCTGAGTATCGATCGATACACTTATGGTGTCGATCGATACCCGTCGAAGAGACAGAAGGATCGCGGCTTTTATGAAGAATTGAGAAACTGCAAATTACCCCAGAAGACTTTATTATTTACAAGAAGTCCCAGAACGTGACTTAGGTTATTTATTAGGTTTTTCAGACACTTTGATGGCTATGCTTTATTTTACTTTGGTTTTGTGAGAGAGCTTTTGAAGAGAGAAAAGTTTGAAACTCTATTCGTCCGAGAGAAGATTTTGAACCCTTGTTTTACTCTCTTCTTTATTAGTTATTCAACTATTTATCCAATCATGTTTATTGTTGCAATCTCCATGTCTGAGTAGATCTCTAGTTAGGTTTAAGGTTCTCATAAGGAATTTCTTTGAATGCTAGGTTGAGTAGTTGAATTAGGGTTCATAATCTGAATTAGTTCTTCACCTTAGGTTGTTCTCAAATCTAATTCTAGATTGATCACCTGGAACTTAGATCTTAGGTTAATCGATTAGGCACGAGAGTGCAATAGAGAAATCTGATAGAACTTAGATTTAGATAATTCTCGCAACGAGAGTTGGTTAATTATATTTCAGTGATTTGAGTTCAAGAACTGTGCGTAACTTGAACCCTGATTTGTTAGTTTATCTGCATTCATTGATTTACTGAAAAATACCCTGAACCTATCTTTCTCCCAATCGAATCACAACTTGTTTAATTTACGTATTTGCTTTCAATTTCATTGATCACTTAGCTTAATTTTCATCTATACAATCTATTGTGTGTTTCCTTGAGTCTCTGTGGATTCGACCCCTAAGTATTATAATCGACAAAGCTTTAGTACTTATAGGGTATTAATTTGAGCTTATCAAATTTGGCGCCGTTGCCGGGGAGTCAATTCGCCTTTAGATTTTAGTTTGAGAATTTTGACTAAGTTCGACCAGTATCGATCGACACCTTAGTGGTATCGGTCGATAACTGTCGTGAATTTTTTTGTTACTTACGTTCTTGACTTTTGTGTTTCAGGTGCATGCCTAATCGTGAAACCAGGAGAAACAAGAACACTCCGCTAGTTAATCTGTCAAACGATCAGCTAGCACATTTGGAACGCGCAAACAGAAAAGCAAAGAAGCCAGCAGAGATGAACAACAACCCAGTGGTTTTGGTTCAAGATGGAGCTGGTGCTTACAGAGACCAAGAAGGTCAATTGTGCAATTAGAGAGGGCAACGATTGGATGAAGAGGGGAACATCATTCCACCTCCTGCTGTTGTCGAAGAGATTGTCGCAGGGAATGCTGTGATTAATCGTGATAGGACAATTGGTGAGTACAATAGGCCTGATCAGTTCTACGCCAATCGTTCTGCGATTCGCCCTCCTACTTTTCAGAGAAACAACTTTGAGCTGAAGCCTGCTTACTACACTCTTGTGGGTCAGCACCCTTTCAATGGTCTTTCCAATGAACACCTTATGGATCACATTGAGAGGTTTGAGGATTTGGTTACAAGCATCAAATGCGATGGAGTATCCTATGATTACCTCTTCTGTAAGCTCCCATACTCTTTTGGTGGGGATGCAACTTATTGGCTGAAACAGCTGCCAGCTGGGTCACTGACTACTTGGGAAGAGACTAAGAATACATTCATGAACAACTTCTATGATGATGCACGATCCGAGGAGCTCAGGAATAAGATTTCTCTGTTTTCTCAGGGACCGGCTGAGGCATTCAAGGCTGCTTGGCTCAGATTCAGGTCATACCAGAGGGATTGTCCACATCGTGGGTTCACTAATGTTCAGCTGCTAGGTCTTTTCTTCAGAGGGATTGATTGGAGGTACCATATGGCTTTGGATGCTGCAAGCAATGGAAATTTCAACACCAGGTATCATGAGGACGCTTATGTGCTGATTGAGAACTTGGCATCTAGTAATAGTACCAAGAATGCAGACATGGAGCGCAAGAAGCTAGCTGGTGGCATGGAAGGTTCGCAGATTGCTGAGGTTCAAGCCAAGTTAGATTCTATGCACAATCTGTTGATGGGCAAGACGATGAAGGCTGTTCACTTTGCAGATGATGTTGAGGTATTCAATGAAGATGAAGTGGAAGATGTTAACTACATTGGTGGATCTGGTTTTCAAGGTCAAAAAAATCAATATCAGAATAACAACATAAACTTCAACAACAATGCTCAGCAAGGAGGATCGAATCAGTTTGTCCAGAAACCATTCCAAAACAGTGGGTATACCAGGAACTATAGAAATTCATTTTATCAACCTATACCTGCTAAGACCCCAGATAGCAAGATTGAGTCTATGTTTGAATAGCTTGTTCAAGGACAGCAGAAGGTAACTGTGGATTTCAATGGGAAGATTGATGTCCTGTACAATGATCTGAGTGGAAAGATCGACGCTATTAATATTCAGCAGAAGAAGCTGGAAATTTAGGTTGCTCAGACTTCAGAAGCTGTGAAAAGGCAAGAAGGTTTTCTTCCAGGGAAAGGAGAAAACTCAAGGGCACACATCTATGCAATCACCTTGAGGAGTGGAAAAGAGGTCAATCCAGGAGTGAAAATTGGCCAAACTGCAGATATTTTCGTCGTTCTTGACGATGAGGATTCTGAAATCGCTCCAGTATCGATCGACACTAGCCAGCATCGATTGACACCTGTCAAGATACTTTCACGGGACTAATCAAAACCCCGTGTATCGATCGATACCACTCCTGTATCGGTCGACACTGATCCTGCTGTCGAATCAACACATAAGGTTTCGAAGGAAGTACTTAATGTAGTTGCAGAGAGAGTTTACACACCGAGGATACCTTATCCCAAGGCTATTGAGAAGACTAAGAAGGAGGTAGAAGACTCTAGATGCAAGGTAATTGTGGATAAGCTGATTGTTGAACTTCTTTTTATCGATGCTATCAAGAATTCTCCAGCTTTCAGGAGATATGTTAAGAGGATGGTATCAAGCAATGTGAACCTTGAGGATGGTGTTCTGATGATCTCTCATGAGTGCAGCGCGATATTTTACAAACAAGACCCAAAGAAGCTATCAGACCCATGGAGTTTTGTGTTGGATTGTACAATCTTCACAGAAAGGTTCGAACGTTCTCTTTGCGACCTTGGTTCAAGTGTGAATCTCATGTCATACTTGGTTGCTAAAAGGATGGGGATGACAGACTTCACAGCCATAAGGATCTCCCTGATACTTGCTGATCGCTCTGTTCGACTTCTAGAGGGAATACTTGAAGACGTCCCGATTAAGATTGAGAATTGTTTAATCCCGACTGATTTTATTACCCTGGAGTACGTGCAGAGCCCAGAGACCCTCTTATCTTGGGAAGGCCATTCCTAGTAACAGCTGATGCTTTGATTGATTGTAGGAATGGGAAGATCGCTCTTAACATCGGTGATTTGGTCATGACTTTCCACATGGAGAAGATGATGAAGAAACCAACCATCGATGGTCAGACTTTCTTTGTAGATACCTTCAGTGACATTGCTGAAAAGTACTTCCTGGAGATGCATCCTGAGGATCCGCTAGAACGAGCATTGGTTTGTTCTGCTGAGTCAGAGGTTCACTTGGATGATGTTGCTGCTAGATACTCGAAGATGGTCGATACAACACCATCAGTATCGATCGATACCCCCTGATATATGATAGTTTTTACCCTGTTTAGGCCACGATATAAGTCCTTTTATAGAGTCTTTTCTAGTGTTTTGTAGTATTTTAGAGTCTTTTACAGGTCTTAGCACGTTTGGAGCATTATTGGAAGTATTGGAGCTTTCTGGAGCAGTTTGGAGCAAGGCTGAAGTTCGTGTCGCTGAGTATCTGATTTCACGTCAGGTATCGATCGATACCCGTCGCATCATGACTATGACACGCGACTTAATGAAGAACTGCAGATTTGCCCCAGAAGTCTTTCATAATTACAAGAAGCCCCAATTCGTGTTTTAGGTTATAAATAGGATTTTACAGCCACTTGTTTAGGCTATGTTTTATTTTCTGTGTTTATTTTACTCTGGTTTTTGAGAGACAAGTCTGAATCTCCCTTCGTCCGAGATCAGATCTCAAAACCTTTGTGATTATTCTATTGATGATTTATTCAAACATGCTGTCTTCAGTCTCCATGTCTGAGTAGATCACCTGTTAGGTTTAGGGTTTTCTCATAGGGATTTCTTTGAATGCTAGGTTAATTATCTTTTAGGATTCACCATCTGAATTAGTTCTTCGCTTAGGTTGTGTTCAAAGCTTGTTCTAGATTAGCTACCTAGAATATAGATCTTAGGATAATTGATTAGGCACGAGAGTGCGATTAATTACCTGATAGAACCTAAGTGAGCAAATTAATTATTCGCAAAGAGATTTGGTTTAATTAATTTGTGAACATATCAAACTTGAACTTTAAAGCTGATTTAGACTTTAGGATTCGCAAAGAGATTTGGAATTCCTAGGATTTAGATTTAGATAGTTTTCGCAACGAGAGTTGGTTAATTATATTTTAGTGATTTGAGTTCTAGAACCGTGCTTAATCTGAATCCTGTTAGTTAATTTAGCTGCATTCATTGATTT
>PKML01053346.1:69656-83510 GCA_002933935.1 Eutrema yunnanense | reverse complement strand
CAGAGAGATTGTCCACATCATGGATACTCTGATGTGCAGCTGCTGGGTATCTTCTTTCGAGGAGTAGATTAGAGGTATCAGATGGCTCTGGACTCTTCAAGCAATGGTAACTTCAACACCAGATATCCTGAAGACGCCTATGTGTTGATTGAGAACTTTGCATCTAGTAGTAGCACCAAGAGCGCAGACTTCGAGGGCAAGAAGCTGGCTGGTAACATTGATGGGTCACAGATCGCTGAAGTTAAAGCTCAGCTGGATTCTATGCACAGTCTTCTGCTGGGAAGGACAACAAAGGCCGTCCACTTTGCTGCTGAGAATGAAGTGGAAGATGTCAACTACATTGGTGGTTCTGGTTTTCAGGGTCAGCGATTCGGTTACAACTCCAATCGAAACTTCACCAACAATGCTCAGCAAGGAGGGTACCAATCCCCACCACCCAAAGTTCCTGAGAGTAAGATTGAGGCTATGCTTGAACACCTGGTTCAAGGGCAGGAGAAGATGACAGTCACCTTCAATGGTAAGATGGACACCATGTACACTGATTTGAGTGGAAGGATCGAGGCACTAAATACGAGTCACAGGATGCTGGAAACTCAAGTAGCTCAGTCTGCAGCAAATTCCAAAGGGAAATCGGTTCATTCACACAATGCACACGTCAATGCGGTCTCCTCAAGTGCAGAAAATTTTGATGAGGATCCTGAAATCGCCATAGCATCGATCGATACCCACAAGTGTCGATCGATGCCGGTTACAATTCTGAAACGGGATACTTCAAAAACCCGTGTATCGATCGATACCCCATTGGTATCGGTCGATACTGAGGCGATTTCAGAGGAGACACCGGAGATGTTGACTGTGGTACCTAAAATACTTCCAGAGAGAGTCTATATACCAAGGATACCTTATCCCAGAGCTCTTGAGAAGGCTAAGAAGGAGGTAGAAGATGCCAGATGCAAGGCTTTGATGGATAGTCTAATTGTGAAGCCTCTTGGTGATGATAAATCTGTTAAGGATGATTCAACAGCAAGAGTATCGATCGATACCCTCCCTGGTATCGATCGACACCCATCGCAGAACGAGCCAGAACATGTGAAAACACCTGAGCTGATTAAAGAAAGAGTTCGCAAACCCAAGACGGTGAATCATGTTCCTAAACACCTCAGAGATCCCATCTCTCCAAAGCAGCTGAGTGGCTTTGAGAAGATGGTAAGAAGGATTTCCCCTGATTCAACCTTTGAAGAAGCTCTAGAGCGCCGTCCTCTGCTAAGTCACTTCAAAGATTGCAGAGAAACTGAGGAAGAGATTAAGGCACTCTTCATTAAGGCTAGAGGTCCACCTCCACTGAGACAGTTGACCCCAAGGGAAGATCCAGGGAAATTCGTGGTTCCATGCTCCATCTCAGGAGTCGAGTTCAAAGAGTCTCTTGTTGATTCATGGGCTAGTGTCAATGTCATCTCAAGGGCAATTGCAGAGCGGTTAGGGGCTGATATTCGATCACCAGAGATATCCATCACATTCGCGAACGACTCCACCTCGCTTCCACACGGTACTATCCATGGTTTGCTGGTCAAAGTAGGAGACTGTCTGGTTCCTACTAATTTTCAGGTTGTGGAGATGAGTGCGTTATCTCGTATGCCTTTGCTCCAAGGACGACCATTTATGGCTACTGCTGGCGCAATCATAGGCACGCCTAATAAGAGAATCTCTTTCTCTTACATTGACGGAGGGGTCTATTATGATGTCATTCCCCCTAGGAGTGTTCCTACACATGTCTCTAGCAATGAGGTTGTCAAAGGAATGTCGCTGGCAGTTGATCTTTTGGAAGAGCCTCCTGATGAGCCTACTGTTGCAGACTTTTCAGCTGATCCGTCCAGCATCCCCAAGGCAGTTGTCAAGCAGGCTAAGGCAACAAAGAAGAAGGCCAAGAGCAGGAAAGTCGAGAATCCCCATGTCACTTTAATCCCTCAGAAGAGTGATGGGAATTCGATTGAGTACAAGGTGAAGTGCAAAGGAGCCTTGAAGCCATTCTCTAAGGCTAGAGTACTTCTGACTTCGGAGCTGAAAGAGAAAGGGAAAGAGTTCGTGGAAAGTATGCTGAGCAGAACTCTGACGTTAGCAATGTCGAGTTGTGGAGCCTGTTTTGGTGCAAGCTCTCACTCTTATCCAGCCTGAAGGGCGTTACAGTCAAGCTATTGACGTTAAACGAGCGCTTGGTGGGAGGCAACCCACTGGTGAGTCTGTCTTTGAGTCGTTTTTGTTTTTATTTTTTGTTCGTTCTGTGTTTGTGTCAGGAAAAACTGGAGGCAAAACTCGAAATCGCCTGAGTGTCGATCGATACCCTTCAGTATCGATCGATACCCTACGCGATCGAGACAAATTCTGTGTCGACTTAAGCCTGTATCGATCGATACTGGCTGTGTGTCGGTCGATACTCACTGTTCCAGCAAGGTAACTTCTTGTTTTTCCCAATTTTATTCTGTTAATTTGTTTTCTTTCACTGACTCTAGGCTAGATAACACTGGGGACAGTGTTGTTCAAGTCTGGGGGAGGTGTCTGCTGACATTGTGTTTGTTTTTCTTAGAGTCAGTTGTTTTATCGAGTCAAAATTGTTTTATTGAGTCAAAACCTGTTGAAGATGATGATCCTGTGCTTGAACCTATTGATTTGATTTTGTTTTTGAGTGCACAGTGTTACAGGACCAGCTCTAGATCGACTAATGAAAAATCCAAGGGCTGACCAGTTGACTAGAAAACATCCATGTCTCCAGCAGAGTTCTTCTGAAACCTGAGCCAAATTTTTGCACTTCATCAATGTGGTTAGTGTTTTTAGAGCTTGATTCATCATTCATATCTGATAAAGGAACCCATGTGTTTAGAGTTATGGTATCTCTCTCCCCTGTTATAAGTTGATAAATAAGAGCATAAAAGATTGAAATGATTTTCTTCTGAGTAGAGGGTTAGGAAAATTTCCAGCGATCCCATTATTCTACTTAAGAGGGAATGATCACACAAAGGATTGGAAGCGAGGCTAGGATTTTCCTATGATGCCATTATTCGCCTACATCCTTTGATACATAGAGAGGGAAGAACCGGAGATTTGGTGGCAAACACCATCAATACTCGCGTCTCATACCTTAATGTGTATATGCAAAGCTGAAAAATAAAAAAAGGAACATAATAAGAAATAAGTCTGGGGGAGAGAAATTGATACAAAAAGTGTGAAAAAGGGTGGTTCCTTGTCATGATATTGTCTGGTAAAGAATCTAGAAGGTTCTTGAACATTAACTGCAGCGATGAAACTGGCGATGAAGGTTTTATTTGAACAATGCTGTGGAATAATGTGTGAAGTCTGGGAAAGCTGCGAATGTCTACGGAGAAGTACATGGTGGTTAGATCAAAAGCTGATTAGCTGACATTTGGGTACTTGGAAAGAAGGTCATTTCGATGGTTCATGAACAGGTGAGTCTCCGCGTTTTCAAACCTCTTTCTCTGGTTTAGTCTTCTATTTGCTTGAGGGCAAGCAAAAGGCTAAGTCTGGGGGAGTTGATATATCATGGTTTTTACCCTGTTTAGGCCACAATATAAGTCTTTTTATAGAGTCTTTTCTAGTGTTTTGTAGTATTTTAGAGTCTTTTACAGGTCTTAGCACGTTTGGAGCATTATTGGAAGTATTGGAGCTTTCTGGAGCAGTTTGGAGAAAGGTTGAAGTTCGTGTCGCTGAGTATCTGATTTCACGTCAGGTATCGATCGATACCCCCTGGTATCGATCGATACCCATCGCAGCATGAATATGACACGCGACTTAATGAAGATTTGAAGAATTGCAGATTTTCCCCAGAAGTCTTTAATAATTACAAGAAGCCCCAATTCGTGTTTTAGGTTATAAATAGGATTTTACAGCCACTTGTTTAGGCTATGCTTTATTTTCTATGTTTATTTTACTCTGGTTTTTGAGAGACAAGTCTGAATCTCCCTTCGTCCGAGGTCAGATCTCAAAACCTTTGTGATTATTCTATTGATGATTTATTCAAACATGCTGTCTTCAATCTCCATGTCTGAGTAGATCACCTGTTAGGTTTAGGGTTTTCTCATTGGGATTTCTTTAAATGCTAGGTTAATATCTTTTAGGATTCACCATCTGAATTAGTTCTTCGCTTAGGTTGTGTTCAAAGCTTGTTCTAGATTAGCTACCTAGAATATAGATCTTAGGATAATTGATTAGGCACGAGAGTGCGATTAATTACCTGATAGAACCTAAGTGAGCAAATTAATTATTCGCAAAGAGATTTGGTTTAATTAATTTGTGAACATATCAAACTTGAACTTTAAAGCTGATTTAGACTTTAGGATTCGCAAAGAGATTTGGAATTCCTAGGATTTAGATTTAGATAGTTTTCGCAACGAGAGTTGGTTAATTATATTTTAGTGATTTGAGTTCTAGAACCGTGCTTAATCTGAATCATGTTAGTTAATTTAGCTGCATTCATTGATTTCCTGAGAAATACCCTGAGCCTATATCCCTCCAACTGAATTTACAAACACTTTTACTTGCAATCTTGTTTTCAATTACATCTTCTGATTTAGCTTGTTTCAGATCTATATAATATATTGTGTGATAACTGAGTTCTTGTGTTCGACCCCTAATTTACTGCAGCAACTGCTTTAGTACTATTTAGGGTATTAAATTGAGCATATCACCCCCTCGGTATCGGTCGATACCCTACGATCAGAAAGGGGATTGGCCGAAAGTTATAAGCAAGCTGCTGGGCTTGGCGAATTAAATGAGGAGAAAGCTCATAAGGTGGAACTCAAGCCACTTCCTGCGAATCTGAGGTATGGTTTTCTTGGTCTTAATTCTACATACCCAGTGATTATTAATGCTTTTTTGAACAACGCAGAGATTACCTTACTTCAGAGCAAGCTGCGCAAGTATCGCAAAGCTCTTGGCTATTCTCTTGATGACATTTCAGGTATAGCACCGGACCTGTGCAGGCATAGGATTCATCTTGAGGATGAGTCAAATGCTTCAATTGAGCATCAGAGGAGGCTGAATCCAAACCTGAAAGAAGTGGTTAAGAAAGAGGTCATGAAACTCTTGGATGCAGGGGTTATCTATGCCATCTCGAACAGTTCTTGGGTCAGTCCAGTGCACGTTGTTCCTAAGAAAGGAGGGGTCACTGTGGTGAAGAATGAGAAGGATGAGATGATTCATACTAGGACTATCACTGGGCATCGAATGTGCATTGACTACAGGAAGTTGAATGCAACCACAAGGAAATATCACTTCCCATTGCCATTCATTGACCATATGTTGGAGAGGTTGGCTAGTCATCCCTACTACTGTTTTCTCGATGGATATTCAGGTTTCTTCCAGATCCCGATACATCCAGATGACCAAGGGAAGATGACTTTTACATGTCCTTATGGCACGTTCGCATACAGGAGAATGTCATTTGGACTATGTAGTGCCCCAACCACCTTCCAGAGATGCATGATGTCTATCTTCACATACATGATTGAAGATTTTATGGAGATATTCATGGATGATTTTTCGGTGTACGGATCATCATTCAAGGACTGTCTAGCTAATTTGTGCAAAGTGCTACAGAGGTCTGAAAAGAAACACTTGGTCCTTAATTGGGAAAAGTGTCACTTTATGGTTCAGGATGGCATCGTGCTTGGGCACAAGGTTTCTAAAGTTGGGATCGAAGTTGACAAAGCAAAGATCTAGGTCATGACAAGCCTCCAACCAACGACTTCTATGAAGGATATTCGAAATTTTCTTGGTCATGCTGGGTTTTATAGAAGGTTCATCAAGGACTTCTCCAAGCTAGCACACCCACTCATAGCCCTATTATGCAAGGAGATCATATTCGACTTCACACCTGAGTGTCTTGCAGCCTTTGAGGAGATTAAAAAGGCTTGGTGAGTGCTCCTATTGTGCAACCTCCTGATTGGACTCTGCCTTTTGAGATCATGTGCGACGCTAGTGATTTTGCTGTTGGATCAGTTCTGGGACAGAGAAAGGATAGGAAGATGTACGTTATCTACTATGCCAGCAGGACATTGGATGATGCTCAGAGAAATTACAGCACCACAGAGAAGGAACTACTTGCAGTTGTTTTCTCCTTTGAGAAATTTCGATCCTACCTGATTAGAAGCAAGGTGATTGTTCATACTGATCATGCTGCTCTCAAATATCTGATGCATAATAAGGATCTCAAGCCTCACCTTTGTCATTGGGTCCTTCTGCTCCAAGGTTTTGATATCGAGGTTAAGGACAAAAAAGGAATAGAGAACGGGGTTGCTGACCATCTTTCGAGGATCCGGATCGATGCAGACGTGCCTATTGATGATCAACTACCAGAAGAGTCTATTTACTTCATTGAAACTGAGTTCCAAATGGGTTTTTCCGAAACTATGCAATTCCCACGAATTGCTGGTTTTGGTATCGATCGATACCCGGCGATTTCCAGACCTGTTTTGACCGTTGAACACCTTGGTGCTTCTTAAGAGTATCTAGTTGCTGCAGCTGATTCTGATCAACCATGGTTCGCTGATATTGCCAATTACCTCGCTGCAGATGAAGAGCCAAAGTACCTCAAGAAATATGACAAGAAGAAATTTATGCGGGACATAAGGCGGTTCTTTTGGGATGAACCTTACCTGTACAAGCACTGTTCTGATGGTATCTACAGGAGATGCATTGCTGAATCAGAGGTAGCTAATGTTTTATTTCATTGTCATGGATCTGAGTATGCTGGACACTTTTCTACTTTCAAGACAGTGTCCAAGGTTCTTCAAGCAGGCTTCTGGTGGCCAACTATGTTTAAGGATGCTCATGCTTTCGTTTCACAATGCGATGCTTGTCAGAGGAGAGGTAAGATCAGTTAAAAACACGAGATGCCACAAAATTTCATCTTTGAGGTTGAGATTTTTGATTGTTGGGGCATCGATTTTATGGGTCATTTTCCTTCGTCATACAAAAACAAGTACATCTTGGTAGCTGTGGACTATGTATCTTAGTGGGTGGACCAATTGCTAGTCCCACCAACGATTCTTCTGTGCTCCTTAAGCTGTTCAAGAGTATCATTTTCCCTCGATTTGGAGTACCTCGGATTGTTATAAGTGATGGTGGTTATCTTTTTATTAACAAGGTCTTCGAGAAAATGCTGAAGAAGCATGGTGTGAATCATCGTGTAGCTACTCCTTATCATCCTCAGACTAGTGGGCAAGTTGAGGTTTCCAACAGGCAGATAAAGGAAATTCTGGAAAAGACTATGGGTACTTCTAGGAAGGATTGTTCTACAAGGCTGGATGGTGCACTATGGGCTTACATGACCGCTTTCAAGACACCACTTGGGACTACACCGTTTCACTTGCTATATGGGAAAGCGTGTCACCTTCCGGTGGAAATCGAGCATAAGGCAGCCTGGGCTATAAAGATGATGAATTTCGACATCAAGTCTGCTGCTGAGAAGCGATTGATTCAGCTGAATGAGCTGGATGAGATTAGGCACAATGCCTATGAAAACTCAAAGCTGTACAAAGAGAGGACCAAGGCATATCATGACAAAAAGATCCTCTCCAGACACTTTGAACCCAATGACCAGGTACTTCTGTATAACTCTCGTTTGCATTTGTTTCTTGGTAAATTGCGTTCTCGTTGGTCAGGTCCTTTCACAGTCAAGGAAGTTAGACCACATGGTGCAATTGTCCTGACAAATCCTTCAGGCGAAGAGTTCACTGTCAATGGACAAAGGGTGAAACACTATTTTCAAAGCACCAAGATTCCAGAAGGACACATAATGCCTCTGGATGATGCACCCTCTGCCTAAACGGCAGTACAATCAAGCTAATGACGGTAAACGAGTGCTGAGTGGGAGGAAATCCACTGGTAAGTCTGTACATATGAGTCTTTTATTTTTCTAGTTTTTGTTTTGTGTTTTGCTGTGTCACGTGAATCAGATTCGGAGGCTCAGTATCGATCGACACCACTTGGTATCGGTCGATACTGGTTTTAAACGCACATATCCTTGACCGATTCCCGTGTATCGATCGATACCACTTATGGTATCGGTCGATACCACCACCCATGTAAGTTTCCTTATAAACCCTACACGATTTCTCTTCTTCCTCATTAGCCTCCATCGACCGATACAAGAACAAACTTCACACAAATCACCAAATCTTTGTTTTTTCACGGAATTGAGTGATTCAAGGGCCTATCCTTGTTGGATTTTCGTGCTTATTCTCATTCTCTCATCCTTTCACTCGATCTACAAGGTATGAAACACGAATCTCCTCTTTTTCAATCTGTGACCAACAGTTGGGTTTTTGATTTTTAGCTCTTAGAACTCGTTGTGTTGGACGAATACCACTTGATAGTGCTGTTCTAGGACTAGTCGGAACCTGCCTTACGCTTAATTGCCATTAGTTTCGACTTTTGGAATTTTTGGATTGTGGATCTATATGTGCGGTTCGCGATCTGTTGAGTATCGATCGATACCACCTGGTATCGGTCGATACTCAGTACATTCCTTAGCCATTTTTGTTGTGAGAGATTCTGGTTCGAAATAGCCAGAGTATCGATCGATACCCTGCTGGTGTTGATCGATACCCTGCGGGCAGTGATGGAATTTCAAGTAAATTGTTGAGATGCATCGTCCGTTCGTGTTCTCTTTCGAGTCGACATCTGCAATCAAAGGCAAAGAACACATCAAACACAGAATAAGCACCAAATCCAACAATACATCAACAATCATCAACAATTTACTTGAAATTCCAATAATACATCAACAATTTACACAGAACAATACATCAACAATTTACACATAATACATCAACAATACAACAACAATTTACATCAACAATTCCAACAATTCCAAGAACACATCAAACACAGAATATGCACCAAATCCAACAATATATCAACAATTTACATGAAATCCAACAATACATCAACAATCATCATCAACAGAATAAGCTCAAACCCACCGCCAAAGGACTTCCCCTTGAGCAACACCCTTTTGTGCAAGATGGAGCCCAAATAGATGAGGGTGGCTGAGCTTATTGTTTTCTCTATCGGTATTGGGGACATTATTGCGGATGAGGCCTACGAGTGGCCTGAGTTGGACCTTGCGGTCAACTTGGGTGCTGTGTTCGCACACCACTTGGTCTCGTTGAAGACCAAACATTTCACAAGACGTGGTGGCACGACCCGCAGGACCGAGACTCGGGCCAAGACCGAGATGGTGGGCAGTCTTCTCACTCCGATTTTTCAGCATCTTGGGATCAACACCGCGAGCTGCTCGATTGTGACTACACGTGATCTTATGGACGAGCAGCACTTGGGAAACCTGAGGTGGCTGAAACCAGGTCGACGTTGATGTTTCATCACTTCTGATGGGGACTTTCTGGTCCAGCTCCCTAATACCGATTTGACAGATATTGGAGTGGATCCTGCTCAGTTTCTCTTCACGCCTAATCCGGTGGACATGCACGCTGCACCACTTACTCATCGTCGAGGAATAGCCTCATCTGGAGGCCGTGTTCGTGATGCTTAATGCATCTTATTTATTAACTTGTAACAGGGAGAGAAATACCATCACTTTAAACACGTGGGTTCCTTTGTCAGATACGAATGAGGAATCAAGCTCTATGGACATCAATCACATCAATGAAGTGCAATAAAAATTTGGCTCAGGCTTTAAAGAACTTTGCTGGAAACATGAGTGTCTTCTAGTTAACTGGTCAGCCTTTGGATTTTTCATTAGTCGATCTAATATTGATTCTATAGCAATGGTCACTTAAAAGCAAAGTCATAACAATAGAGCAAGAAAAAGATCACAGTCTCCAACAGGTTTTGACTCAATAAAACAAAATTTTGACTAAAAAAGCGACTCACTCTAAGAAAAAACGAAAACGATGTCAGCAACTACCTCCCCCAGACTTGAACAACACTGTCGCCAGTGTTATCTAGCCTAAGGTTGGTGAAAGAAACAAAAGAACAGAGTGGAATCATGAAGAAACAAGAAGTTACCGTAATGTGTGTAGTCTGGGAAGCTGCGAATGTCTACGGAGAAGTACATGGTGGTTAGATTTGGAACTGGTTACGTGATATGTGGAGCACTAAAGAAAAGGGTCAATGCAATGTTTCAAGAACAGGTGAGTCTCCGTGTTTTTCAAACCTCTTTCTCTTGTTTAGCTTTCTGTTTTGCTTGAGGGCAAGTAAATGCTAAGTCTGGGGGAGTTGATATATCATGGTTTTTACCCGTTTTAACCCATGATATAAGTCCTTTTTATAGAGTCTTTCTAGTATTTTGTAGTCTTTTAGAGTCTTTTCAGGTTTTAGGTACGTTTGGAGCATTATTGGAGATACTGAAGCATTTTGGAGCCAATCAAAGATCCTGTAGTTGAGACACCGATTTGATGCCTGAGTATCGATCGATACAATTATGGTGTCAATCGATACCCGTCGAAAAGACAGAAGGATCGCGACTTTTATGAAAAATTGAGAAACTGCAAATTGCCCCAGTAGACTTTATTATTTACAAGAAGTCCCAAAACGTGACTTAGGTTAATTATTAAGTTTTTCAGCCTCTTTGATGGATATGCTTTATTTTACTTTGGTTTTGTGAGAGAGCTTTTGAAGGGAGACAAGTCTGAAACTCTGTTCGTCCGAGGGAAGATTTCGAACCCTTGTTTTACTCTCTTCTTTATTATTTATTCAAGTATTTATTCAGTCATGTTTATTGTTGCAATCTCCATGTCTGAGTAGATCTCCTGTTAGGTTTAGGGTTCTCATAAGGGATTTCTTTGAATGCTAGGTTGAGTAGTTGAATTAGGGTTCATAATCTGAATTAGTTATTCACGTTAGGTTGTTCTCAAAGCTAATTCTAGATTGATCACCTGGAACTTAGATCTTATGTTAATCGATTAGGCACGAGAGTGCAATTGAGAAACCTGATAGAACTTAGAGTGAGCAAAGTAACTATTCGCAAAGAGATTTGGTTTAGTTGTTTTGTGAACAAATCAAACTTGAACTAAAATCTGGTTTAGACTTTAGGATTCGCAAAGAGATTTGGAATTCTAGGATTTAGACTTAGATCTCGCAACGAGAGTTGGTTAATTATATTTCACTGATTTGAGTTCAAGAACCGTGCGTAACTTGAACCCTGATTTGTTAGTTTATCTGCATTCATTGATTTCCTGAGAATTACCCTGAACCTATCTTTCTCCCAATCGAATCACAACTTGTTTAATTTACGTATTTGCTTTCAATTCCATTGATCACTTTGCTTAATTTTCATCTATACAATCTATTGTGTGTTTTCTTGAGTCTCTGTGGATTCGACCCCTAAGTATTACAATCGACAAAGCTTTAGTACTTATAGGGTATTAATTTGAGCTTATCACATATACTTAAGCTCAAAAAATCAATTTTCTACACAAAACTTAACAAATGAAAAATCTAAGATAAGTTCATTATGATTATGGCCACCAAATTCATAGAAGGGCAAATTGCTCTTTTTACCCCAAAATTTCATTTTTATGACAAAAATACATTGTCCTTTCAATCAAATGTTGCGCTACACTTTCGGGGGTGGAAAATTACAGTTACCCCCTTATGACCAAACAAAAAACGCGAAACCGCTATTACCATTTTAACCTTCGCGACATATCAGACTTCTATAGAGGTTTGACATTTAGACTCTAATAGAAGTCTGATTGATTTCTCTTACCAGACTTTTATCAGACGTATTCGAGAAGTCTGATACAGATTAAAACCGTAAATTTCAATTTAAAAATTTTTTTAAAAAAATTTTAAAACTTTTTTCTACAATAATTAAATACAGACGATTTTGATGTATAGAAATTAATATTTCATAAAATTGAATCAAATTAAACAATGTTAGTTAATTATGCCTATACCTCAATAAATATCAAACTTCATTTAATTAGTAAATTTAAATTTAAAAATTGTAAGAAAAGATTTTATTAAAAATTTCTTATACATAAATTAAATATAGACGATTTCGAAGTATTAAAATTAAATTTCATAAAATTGAATCAAATTAAAAACATGTAAGGCAAAGTAGGTTGTAAACCTCAAAACATGCTTTGTAATGGAAACATTTACATATAACTTGAGGGTTAGATTCATGGTTTACCAAATTTACATTTGAAATTTTAAATTTGCACATATGTGTTGTAATGTGCATATATTTCACGAATTTGATGCTTCCTAGAAATTATTATTAATATTGTCACTCATAAGTGCTAAATATTAGATTTAGGGTTACTCGGACTTATCGAAGAAGTCTGAGAGAATCGGGATTTCTCAGACTTCTCAGAGATTACCAGACTTCAATTTTAACCTGATTTTTTAAAACTCAATTGCAAAACTACCCTCTCGTTGACCATATGGGTTTCATCAGACTTCTAAAGCAGTCTGAGTATACAACTCATATATGAAATCGACGATATGCAAAAATTCGTACCTATATCCGTTTATAGTTTGTTTTCACCCTCGTCGAGCACCCAGAACGTCTAATATCACCGAAATCCCGCAAGCCCAATCGTGTTTTGCCCTTTTTATGCCATAATTTCTAATTTTGGTACGTTTGAATTGGAAAATCAGTGGGAAAAATAGGAGAAATCGGAGAGAAAAGTCGCGAAAAGTGTTTACGAGCTCTATTCTTGAGCTTTAATGGCGGAAAAACGGGTTAGTTACTGCATTAACTCGTCGACGATGGTGGTTGTCGTGGTTTCTCAGTATTCTCAGAGAATCGGGGTTTCTCAGACTTCTCAGAGAAGTCTTAAACGTATTTAATTTGAAAATTTAAATTAAAACAATATTAAAATTTTAGTTTTTAGAAATTTTTACTACATAAATTACACATACTCATTGTTGCTGTATATATATTAAAAGTACATAAAATTTAATCAAATTGAATCTTTGGAGATGAATTTTGATCTAAACACAAGTTTGCAGTTTCTAAGACTTCTCCGAGAAGTCTGAATTGTATTTAATATGAAAATTTAAATTAAAAAAAATAATTAAAAAAATTTTCATACAAATTTTTGATACATAAATTAAACATAATCATTGTAGATGTATATAAATTAAAATTACATAAAAGTTAGTCAAAATGAGTGAGTATGAGATAAATTTGGATCTAAACAAAGAGTTTTGTCTATGTTCGACATATGAAGTTGGATATCCTGTTCTTATCTGTAGGGTTAGATTGAGAGTTTCTAAATTTTTAATTCATAATTTTTTTTATATATACTGGTTAGTTTGTGACTAAGTTAAACGAGTTTGATGTTTGTTATAAGTTTTCTATATAATATGATGGTATTTAAGTAGTAATTAACAAGTTTATGGTTTATCAGACTGCCATTTCAGTCTGATCATGTCCATGGTTTATTAGACTGCCATTTCAGTCTGATCATATCCATGGTTTATCAGATTTCTTGATGGAAACCTGTGAATTAACCTGAAATAAGTTACCCTACTTGTGATTTTACCCCATATATAAACTAAAGTTACTGATAATCTCATATTTTATATCTTTTAGCATGCATATTATTTGGTGTTTTGTGTCTCATGCATGTGTCTTGCATAGTTTTTATAGCATTTTGGTACTTATTAGAGTATTAGGTGTTTTCATTAGGTCCTAGTGAGTTTTGCATGCATTTGGAGTGTTTTTAGGTGTTTTGGAGACAATTGATGGTGTTTGGAGTTATGGAGCATGGTAGAATGCAAAGCTCATCCGAGACGCCGGAAAGATGTGTCTGAACGAAGGACCTCCGATCTGAATCAGCCTCAACAGTCTTCATAGGAGTTGTA
>PKML01053346.1:44571-64480 GCA_002933935.1 Eutrema yunnanense | reverse complement strand
CAGCTTATGCACTTCTCTGTCTGCAGGTTCATAATTCCGGGTTTTTGCTTCGATTCAGGATTTCATATCAGGGTAATATTTCTTAACTGATTTACTATCACATATAACTATATGGAATTCACTAGTCATTTGAAACCGATATCAAGAAGAATCTTTCTCCCTAATCTCCCAAAGGTAATTGGTATATTTGTTCTGGTTTTAGTTCAATTTTTCATTGTCTTCGAGATTTAATACTAATTTCAGTGTTGCTTTACGTTTTCATTCAGAAATGGAAGCAAGTAAAGGCATAATCTGCGGACTCCCGACAAACGGAATCATACCACATCTCCACCCACAGCCACCACAAAACATAATCTGCGGACTCCCGGCAAACGGAATCATACCACAGCTCCACCCACAACCACCACAAGAAGCAGATGATGATCGAGGAAGTGATGTAGTGGAGCTCACACGAGTCGATTACCGGAGAGCTATGGGATACTTGATACGGGTTGAGGAAGACGAAGAAGACATCGAACATGAGTTCCGAAGACTTTTCCAAAACCTCAGAAAGAAAGAACAAAGGCTCAGAAACCAAGAACTCAACTACGCTGCAATGAAACGACCAAAACAAAAACAAGGAGAGTCCTCAAGAGGCAAGGGTCGTCGTCGAGACTAAGGAGCAAAAGCTGAAGGTATTAGTGAATTTACTTATGAACTTGGTTTAATTTATCACTATGTAATTTGTAAGTTTAGTTTAAACTATGTATTTTGTATTTGATGTGTGTTTGCTAGTATCAACAATATTTTGTAAACCTCAAGTTAGTTAATGTAAACCTCAAATTTTTAATTCATAATATTTTTTTTACATATACTTGTTAGTTTGTGACTAAGTTAAACGAGTTTGATGTTTGTTATAAGTTTTCTACATAATATGATGGTATTTAAGTAGTAATTAACAAGTTTATGGTTTATCAGACTGCCATTTCAGTCTGATCATGTCCATGGTTTATTAGACTTGCCATTTCAGTCTGATCATATCCATGGTTTATCAGATTTCTTGATGGAAACCTGTGAATTAACCTGAAATAAGTTACCCTACTTGTGATTTTACCCCACATATAAACTAAAGTTACCAACCCTAATCTGTAAAAATCATTATCGACTCTCTCTCTAAAACAGGAAGAATCTCTCTCTCTCTCTAAACTCTCTCAAACATCTCTCCGGAAACCCTCGTCGCCACCGCCACCGTCACCGCCACCGCCATCGTCGGCTTCTTCAGTCTGGTAATTACCTCTCCTTTTTCGCCTTCTACTATACTTTTTTCTGCAAAAATTTTAGATCTATACGAAATAAGACCATTTTCCATGTTCTTTAAATAGATCTAAACAAACAGATGGGTTATTTGCCTAGATCTAATTAATTTCGTTTTAGATCTACTTGAAAATTACTATATTAGAAGTCTGAAAGTGAATTAGACTCGATACGAAGTCTGATACTTGAACTGATCTGAATTAGACTCGATTAGAAGTCTGAAATTATACTTTCATTTAATTAGACTCTGTTAGAAGTCTGAAATTATACTTTCATTTAATTAGACTCTATTAGAATCGATTTCTTTCATTCAATACTCACTGTGAAGTAGGGTTTGTCTCTCAGGAATCCGATTCGTTTTCAGAGCCTCTAGAAGCAGCCACCCAGAAGGTTAGGTCTTTCTCTTGCTCTCTCCTTCAAAAACCCTAGATGAGACTATTTCTAGAAACAGCTTATGCACTTCTCTGTCTGCAGGTTCATAATTCCGGGTTTTTGCTTCGATTCAGGATTTCATATCAGGGTAATATTTCTTAACTGATTTACTATCACATATAACTATATGGAATTCACTAGTCATTTGAAACCGATATCAAGAAGAATCTTTCTCCCTAATCTCCCAAAGGTAATTGGTATATTTGTTCTGGTTTTAGTTCAATTTTTCATTGTCTTCGAGATTTAATACTAATTTCAGTGTTGCTTTACGTTTTCATTCAGAAATGGAAGCAAGGAAAGGCATAATCTGCGGACTCCCGACAAACGGAATCATACCACAGCTCCACCCACAGCCACCACAAAACATAATCTGCGGACTCCCGGCAAACGGAATCATACCACAGCTCCACCCACAACCACCACAAGAAGCAGATGATGATCGAGGAAGTGATGTAGTGGAGCTCACACGAGTCGATTACCGGAGAGCTATGGGATACTTGATACGGGTTGAGGAAGACGAAGAAGACATCGAACATGAGTTCCGAAGACTTTTCCAAAACCTCAGAAAGGAAGAACAAAGGCTCAGAAACCAAGAACTCAACTACGCTGCAATGAAACGACCAAAACAAGAACAAGGAGAGTCCTCAAGAGGCAAGGGTCGTCGTCGAGACTAAGGAGCAAAAGCTGAAGGTATTAGTGAATTTACTTATGAACTTGGTTTAATTTATCACTATGTAATTTGTAAGTTTAGTTTAAACTATGTATTTTGTATTTGATGTGTGTTTGCTAGTATCAACAATATTTTGTAAACCTCAAGTTAGTTAATGTAAACCTCAAATTTTTAATTCATAATATTTTTTTTACATATACTGGTTAGTTTGTGACTAAGTTAAACGAGTTTGATGTTTGTTATAAGTTTTCTATATAATATGATGGTATTTAAGTAGTAATTATCAAGTTTATGGTTTATCAGACTGCCATTTCAGTCTGATCATGTCCATGGTTTATCAGACTTCTTGATGGAAACCTGTGAATTAACCTGAAATAAGTTACCCTACTTGTGATTTTACCCCATATATAAACTAAAGTTACCAACCCTAATCTGTAAAAATCATTATCGACTCTCTCTCTCTAAAACAGGAAGAATCTCTCTCTCTCTAAACTCTCTCAAACATCTCTCCGAAAACCCTCGTCGCCACCGCCACCACCACCGCCACCGCCGTCGCCAGCTTCTTCAGTCTGGTAATTATAGGAAATAAAACCCTTTTTCGCCTTCTATTCTACTTTTTCTGCAAAATTTTTAGATCTATACGAAATAAGACTATTTTTCCATGTTCTTTGCATAAATTTAAACAAACAGATGGGTTATTTGCCTAGATCTAATTAATTCCGTTTTAGATCTACTTGAAAATTACTATATTAGAAGTCTGAAGGTGAATTAGACTCGATACAAAGTCTGATACTTGAACTGATCTGAATTAAACTCGATTAGAAGTCTGAAATTATACTTTCATTTAATTAGACTATGTTAGAAGTCTGAAATTATACTTTCATTTAATTAGACTATGTTAGAAGTCTGAAATTATACTTTCATTTAATTAGACTCTGTTAGAAGTCTGAAAATATCACAAGATGGGGCGATTAGACTTCAGATTCTTTTAAATTAGACTTTATTAGAAGTCTGGCTTTAGACTTGTTTTAATTTTTGTGAATGTTTTCTGGTACACATGATGGGGCGATTCAGTCACCTTCCAACGTCGAGTAGTTCATGTTCAACAGGTCGACGTCGATCCGGATCATCCTACGGATTCCCCAAGAAATGCTTCTGCGGTCTGGAGCCCGTCATGCGAACATCCACTACTGCCGATAATCCAGGAAGAAGATTCTTCGGATGTCATAACTATGATGTAATGGCCTCTATATATCATGTGGTTCGTTTGTTTTTTTTTCTGCTTATTATAATTTGGGATCTTAATATGATTGTATAAATGTGGTTGTGTAGGATGGTGGTTACCATATAATGAAGTGGTGGGATGAGGCTATGACTGAGGAGTTTAACGATGTAAAGATGTATGTTGACCAACATGGTCAACTAATTGATGGCATGTTCGTTTCTAATGCTCAAAGCGAAAAGTATTTGTCCACGTTGCTCGGTGACGTGAAGGTAACGAAGGCAGAGATAGCTCAATTGAAGGAGCGGTTGACGGAGAAGCCATGTGGCCAGATAATGCGTGGCGTCGAGTTGAAGAGTCTGACGTTCGCTGGTGCTATTATTATCGTCCGGATCATGTTTATCTGTTTTGGTTTCTTGTAAATGTGACAATTTGTAACCAAAATTTGTATTTTTTCCATGGAACGAGATATTTGATTATGAAGTCGGTTTAATTTACATGTGTCCTTCTTTACTATGTCAGACTGTTTATGAAGTCTGAATTTATTAGACTTCTTTCGAAGTCTGAAAAACTTAAACTTTTGAAAACTTTCGCAAGTCTGGTCCTGAAAATATCACCATTTCAGACTGCAAAACGAGTCTGGCAGTAGAAGTATTTGAAAAATACTTCTAAGCGGCAATTAAAAATATTAGAAAAAACCGCAGAAAAGGCGGGAATTTTGCCGCCCAAAATTTCCAGACTTCTCGCTCAATTATCTCATCACTATCAGATTGCTAAAAGAGTCTGATATCAGACTGCGTTAAGAAGTCTAACATCAGATTGTGAAAGCGGTATTTTTATGTGGTAAAACCATTTTTTTAACCGCCGCTTAGGACACATATAAAAGGGTTTTTTTTATCCCCTCATTTTTACAGTTCCAGAAGAAAATAACAAAAAAAAAAAACACCGATTCTCTCTCGGAGAAACTGAACTGACATCTTCGTTGTCGCTGCCGGAATTCGTCGCTTACATCGTCTCATGTGCCTTCGACGGTAAGATTCTTCTACTCCTCTATTCGCCGCAAACCGTCACCTTCTCGATACTGATTTCTAGAACTCAGCGCTGAACTCTTGTCTTTTTTTATTTCCAGATCTGGTTTCTCTCTCCTCGCCGTTGTCACTGCTCCTTCAAGTCTTCCATAGAGGGTAAAAGATTCAAATTGAGCAATAATGTTTAGGTCTTTGGGTTTGAGTTGTATTGTGTTCTGTGGATTTTTGGGATTCGTCCGATTGCGTCAAACTGCAAATAGAGTCTGACTGCAAATCGTCTGGATTTGAGTAGTCAGACTGCATATGACGTCTGACTTTAAGTTTTCATACTGCTAATGGAGTCTGGTTGTGGTTGATGCAGGTTTTAGACATAATGACAGAACGTGAATTCCCTCCAAGGATGTTCACAACCGGGTATGAGCCTCAACCAGACAAAAGCATACACTACTTCAGCGGTAAGAGAGATCTCATGGACGCTCTCCAAGAAGCGCTGGATGATGATGAGTGGGAAGAGCTTCGCAACTCAGCCTTTGGGGTTTTTGTGAAGTGGCATGAGCTGAACTTCGTATGGTGTTCAAGGATGGTGCACTACATGCTTACTATGCAACTAGAGGTAGATCAGAAGCATGAGCTTTGGTGTCTTGTTGGCCTTTAACCGGTGAGGTTTTCCCTCCATGAGTTTCAACAGATAACCGGACTCAATTGCGACTATGTTGAGAATCTGGAGTACCCAGAGGTTGAGTATACAGCCGATATGAGAGCAATGTGGGAGCTTCTTGGGCTGGATTTCGAGGTAGGGCCAAGTTATTTTCAGTTACTGGACGCTTGCAACAGATGTCGAGGCTGGGAACGGCAAGATAGGATTTGGTTGGGCTACCTAGCCATCTACACGAGCTTCATTGAGGCTCAACATTGGTCAGTTTCCGCAAGGGCTGACATGACTAAGCTACTGCTGTCTCCAGGGGCGTTAGAAGCATACCCATGGGGAAGACTGGTAAACTCTGTCAAAACAGAGGCAAACAAAAAACTCCAAGATGACAAAAACTATCAGGTTGAGGGCTTCGCTGAGGTCTTGAACGTCTGGGTATATTGGGCCTGTCCCGGGATTGCTACGCTTAATGGAATGCACTTGCAAGATAACCCAGCCCCATCGCTCTTGGCTTACAAAGGATCAAGGAATCGGAAGAAAGTCGATTTAGAGTTGCGCAAGCAGATATTTTACTGACATTTTTTCCTTAAAATTCACCTTTGATTGCTCTATGTCAGACTGCAAATTCAGTCTGATAATTTTTCCCAGACTTAATTTGCAGTCTGAAAGTTGTTGAATCAAGCTCTGTAATCACTAACCACATTGATGAAGTGCAAAAATTTGGCTCAGGCTTCAGAAGAACTCTGCTGGAGACATGGATGTTTTCTAGTCAACTGATCAGTCCTTGGATTTTTCATTAGTCGATCTAGAGCTGATCCTGCAGCACTTGTCACTCAAGAACAAAATCAAAGCAACAATTCAAGCACATGATCATCATCTCCAACAAGTTTTGACTCAATAAAACGTTTTTTGACTCGATAAAACAACTGACTCTAAGAAAAACAAACACAATGTCAGCAGACACCTCCCCCAGACTTGAACAACACTGTCCCCAGTGTTATCTAGCCTAGTGATAACAACATATTTTGCATGTTTTAGTGTGTTTATTTCTATTATTTTTATTCCCATTTTGTATAGTTTTTGGTATGTTTTCATGCATTTGAGTCTTATTTTGTATTGTCTAGCATTTTAGATGTCATAGGTTGTTTTGTGTCTTTTTGTGGCTTGCTGGAGTCTTTTTTTAGGTGCTTGGGAGTGATTGGGATCAAAGGAGATGCTTGGAGCTTGAAGGAGAATAATAAAAAAAGAAGAGCATAAACGAGAGTTGATCGGTTTGCGGGATCTAAAAGATAAAATCGGATGAAGCCCTTTCGTTTGGAATTAGCTTAGGATATTTTCATGAAAGTTATGCCAAATTGAGTTAGATTTCCAACGGAAGTGGTTCCATTACATTCGCATCAGAATTCCAAGAAATACGAGCGATTTACTGATGACATGTCTTTACCAAAAAATGCAGCCGTAATCTGGAGCGGCTGAAAGATCGTGTCAAATGAAGGTCTTCACACGCCCAGTTTAATATGAGGTCTTGATCAAAGTTGTAGACAATTGAGTTAGATTCACGTGGGCACCGGATTCATATCATTCAGAAATCTAGTTCAAGAGTTATGACCCATTTGGTGAAGACGTATCAAACCTTCACCAACCCCCACAACCTTCACCAAACCTTTGGTAGTCAACAAAAGAAGCTGTCAACAAAAGAAGCTGGATTTGTCAACAATGAAAGCTGGATGTGTCAACAATGGAAGCTCAACAACCCCTCACATCTTCTATAAATACCAATGTAATGGGAAGAACAAAAATTATCAACTCACAATAAAAACACATCTTCTACTCAAAGCTTAAACACTCTCTCTTTTCTCTCATTTTTGTTTTTCCTTTCATGCTTATCAAGGATTGCTCATCCTCTTTCATATAGTGAAGATTACTTCTAAAAACTCTTCTTCTTTTCATTTTTATTTAATTATGTCTTTTATTTCTATTGATTATCTTTGTTATTGCACTATGTGTGAGTAGTTCCATCATGGGTTAAGGGTTTGGTAGTTTTAGGATGTGTGGTTAAAATGTTGAAGGTGTTTAAAACTAGAATTTAATTTCTCCTCATGTTATGAAAATAATCTTAAAGCTAGAAGTGAGTTGGAAAACCATTTCTTGATTTTAGACAAATCGCTACCCGGAAGATGTTTGCGATTTGCCTTGTAATTTTTATCTCATGCAATTTATTATTAACCAATGGGAATTGAAGTCTAAGATAAATTGTGAATTAAATGATCTTGAGTTCATAGTTTATAAATCTTTTATTTGCAATTGGGAAATTAGCTTAAATAAATGATTTATAAAAGGATTAGTGTCATGGGAATGAACTGGTTTTATTTAAGTGATCATGATCTAGGAAATAAATTTATCTAATCGTTTTAAGCATCATCTCTCAATTATCTCTCATCTAAAACGAAATACCAAACCCGAAAACCCATGTCTTAAATTCTGTTGTAATTTCTTGATTTAGAATCCGATTTTTATTTGTGCTTTATAAAATTCTTACAATTGTGATTCAAATTCTGTCCCTTAAATTTTTATAATCATTTTCGTCTTAATTTCTCTTTTAAAATTAATAGTTTTAATTATTTAGTTTCTAAAACAAAAAAAACCAAAAACCTAAATCGCTTAGCTTAAATAGTTTCTTGAATTCTTAGTGTGTTATTCATTCTCCCTGTGGATTCGATCCTAAAGTGTTACATCGACATACCGTTATGATTGCGGTAGTGTACACACATTAGATTAATTGGTGTGGTAAAACACGTAAATCACCTAGAGTAGGTAAAAGAAGACAAAAGAACAGAATGTAACGAAGAGAAACAAGAAGTTACCGTGCTGGAACATCTGGTGTCGACCGACACCCGGCCTGGTATCGATCGATACTCGGCTTAAGTCGACTTGATGAACACCTCATTCGCGATTGGTGTCGACCGATACCAATGTGGTATCGATCGATACTAAGGCGATTTCGAGTTTTGCTTCTTGTTTATCCTGACACAAACACAAAACGAAAAAAATGCAAAAGAAAAGGACTAAAAAACAGACTCACTAGTGGGTTGCCTCCCACCAAGCGCTCGTTTAACGTCATTAGCTTGACTGTAACGCCTTTCAGGCTGTGGGTGCATCATCCAAAGGCATTATCTGCCCTGTTGAAATCTCGGCTTTCGCCCAATAGTGTTTCACCCTCTGTCCATGACAGTGAACTCATCGCCTGTAGGACTAATCAGCACGACAGCTCCATGTGGTCTGACCTCTTTGATTGTGAAGGGACCTGACCAACGAGAATGCAGTTTACCATGAAACAATTGCAAACGAGAGTTATACAAAAGTACATGGTCGTTCGGCTCGAAATGTCTGGAGATGATCTTCTATCATGATAGACCTTAGTTCTCTCCTTGTACAGCTTCGAGTTCTCGTAGGCGTGGTGCCTAATCTCATCCAGCTCGTTCAGCCAAATCAACCTCCTTTCTGCAGCAGGCTTGATGTCAAAGTTCAGCAACTTCGTTGCCCACGCTGCCTTGTGCTCAATCTCCACTGGAAGGTGACATGCTTTCCCATACAGCAAGTGAAATGGTGTAGTACCCAGCGGTGTCTTGAAAGCAGTCTTGTAAGCCCATAGCTCATCATCCAACTTTGTAGACCAATCCTTCCTAGAAGCACCCACTGTCTTTTCCAGAATCTCCTTGATTTGCATGTTGGAGACCTCGACTTGCCCACTAGTTTGAGGGTGATATGGAGTAGCCACTCGATGGTTTACACCATACTTCTTCAGCAACCTTTCGAAAATCTTGTTGATAAAGTGAGAGCCACCATCACTTATCACAATTCGAGGTACTCCAAATCGAGGGAAGATGATGGTCTTAAACAGCTTAACAACTACCGCGGAGTCATTCTTTTTACTAGCAATCGCTTCCACCCATTTGGACACATAGTCCACAACAACCATGATGTACCTGTTCTCGTGTGACGAGGGAAAGGGACCCATAAAATCGATGCCCCAGCAATCGAAAACTTCAACCTCAAGGATGAAATTTTGTGGCATCTCATGTCTCTTGCTGATCTTCCCTCTCCTCTGACAGACATCACACTGTGAGATATAGGCATGAGCATCCTTGAACATAGAAAGCCACCAGAAGCCTGCTTGAAGAACCTTGGATACTGTCTTGAAAGTAGCAAAGTGACCAGCATATTCAGACCCATGGCAATGAAAAAGGATAGCTGGCATCTCAGACTCTGCAGCGCATCTTCTGTAGATACCATATGAGCAATGCTTGTATAGGTAAGGCTCATCCCAGAAGAATCTTCTTATCTCGCGCATAAACTTCTTCCTAGCATACTTTGTGGGATGCTTTGGCTCAGTTTCTACATCAAGGTAGTTGGCAATATCAGCGTACTATGGACGTGCAGCACTAGAGACAACAGCTAGATAGACATCATAGGAGTTTAAGTGCTCTGCAGACAAATCAGGTCCGAATCGCGATGGGTATCGATCGACACTAGGTGAGTATCGATCGATACCGAAAGTCTGCATTCGTGAAAATTGCAGATTTTCGGGAGAAATGTCTTGAAGCTGAGCTTCAATGAGGTAAATACCCTCCTCTGGCAAGCAATCATCAATAGGTACGACCTCGTCGACCTTTAGTCGCGATAAGTGATCAGCAACGCCATTCTCAACTCCTCTCTTGTCCTTGATCTCGATGTCGAAACCTTGGAGTAAAAGAACCCATCGGCATAGACGAGGCTTGAGGTCCTTGTTCTTCAGTAGGTATTTGAGAGCACCATGGTCTGTGTGAACAATGACCTTGCTCCCAATCAAGTAGGACCGAAATTTCTCAAAAGAGAAAACGACTGCAAGCAACTCCTTCTCAGTGGTGCTGTAATTTCGCTGAGCATCATCCAACGTCCTGCTGGCATAATAAATAGCATGGAGTTTCTTTTCTTATCCTTCCTCTGACCCAACACAGCTCCAACAGCAAAATCACTGGCATCACACATAACCTCAAAAGGCAAGCTCCAATCAGGTGGTTGGACAACATGAGCACTCACTAATGCCTTCTTGATTTCCTCGAAGGCTACAAGGCAATCAGATGTGAAATCAAACTTGACTTCCTTACATAACAGGGCTGTGAGTGGATGTGCAAGCTTAGAGAAATCCTTGATGAACCTCCTGTAAAACCCAGCATGACCAAGGAAGCTTCGTATCTCTGGAACAGATCATGGAGGTTGCAAGCTTGTCATGACCTGAATCTTAGCCTTGTCGACTTCGATCCATGCTTTAGAAACCGTGTGCCCAAGAAAAATGCCATCTTGTACCATGAAGTGGCATTTCTCCCAATTAAGAACCAAGTGCTTCTCCTGACATCGCTGAAGCACCTTGCACAAGTTATCCAGACAGTCCTTGAATGACGATCCATACACTGAAAAGTCATCCATGAACACCTCCATAAACTCCTCAGTCATGTCTGTAAAAATCGACATCATGCATCGCTGAAAGGTCGCTGGAGCGTTACATAATCCAAATGGCATTCTTCCGTAGGCGAATGTGCCATAGGGACATGTAAAGGTCATCTTTCCCTGGTCCTCTAGATGTATAGGAATTTGGAAAAAGCCTGAGTACCCATCGAGAAAACAGTATTATGGGTGACTCGCTAACCTCTCCAGCATCTGGTCAATGAATGGCAATGGGTAGTGATCTTTCCTTGTAGCTGCATTCAGCTTCCTGTAGGCAATACACATCCTGTGACCAGTGATTGTCCTTGTAGGGATCATCTCGTCCTTCTCGTTCTTCACCACAGTTATGCCTCCTTTCTTAGGCACAACGTGAACTGGACTAACGCAAGAACTATCCGAGATGGCATAGATAATCCATGTTTCCAACAGCTTCATCACTTCCTTCCTGACCACCTCCTTCAGGTTCGGATTCAGCCTCCTCTGACACTCAATCGAAGACTTTGACTCGTCCTCCAGGTGAATCCGATGCATGCACAAGTCTGGTGCTATACCTGAAATGTCAGCAAGAGAATAGCCAAGAGCTTTGCGATACTTGAGCAGCTTGCTCAGCAGTAAGGCAATCTCTGTGGTGTTCAAGGAAGAATTAACGATTACTGGGTATGTGGAATTAGGGCCAAGAAAACTATACCTCAGATTCGCTGGAAGTGGCTTTAGTTCCACCTTAGGAGCATTCTCTATACTCCAATCTCCAAGCCCAGCAGCTTGCTTAGAACCGTCGACCAACTCTCCTTCTGGCCGTAGGGTATCGACCGATACCAGGGGGGGTATTGATCGATACAGGTGATGCTGAATCAAGCATCTTCGAGTATCCAGCAGTTTTGTCACATGAACGGACCTCCGAAGTGGCCGAACAGACCAATGCTCTCTCCAGTGGGTCCTCAGGGTGCATCTCAAGGAAGTACTCTTCAGCTATGTCAGTGAAGGTGTCCACATAGAATGTCTGCCCATTGATGGTTGGCCTTTTCATCATCTTTTCCATGTTAAAGGACATCACCAAGTCACCAATGTTGATAGCTATCTTTCCATTCCTGCAGTCAATCAAGGCTCCAGCGGTTGCAAGGAATGGCCTGCCCAGGATAAGAGGATCCTTAGGCTCAGCATCGTACTTCAGGACGATGAAATCTGTTGGGATCAAGCAATTCCCAATCTTGATTGGGACATCTTCGAGTAGTCCCTCTGGAAGTCGCACTGAGCGATCAGCAAGTACCAGCGAAATCCTTGTAGTTTAGAAATCTGTCATCCCCATTCGCTTGGCAACTGAGTGTGGCATAAGGTTCACACACGACCCAATATCGCAGAGAGCTCGCCCAAATCTCTCTGTGAAGATAGTGCAGTCCAAAATAAATCTCCCTGGGTCTGGTAGCTTCTTGGGAATTTTGTTGAGTAGGATCGCACTGCACTCAGTTGTGATCATCATGACACCTTCCTCCAGGTTCACGTTGCTAGAGACCATCTTCTTCACATATCTCCTGAAAGCTTGAGAAGTCTTAATAGCATCAACAAAAGGAAGCTCCACAACCAATTTATCCAGCATAGCCTTGCATCTGGCATCCTCCCATTCCTTCTTTGTCATCTTAGGAGGCATAGGATAAGGCATCTTGGGTTTATACACCCTCTCCTTGACAATCTCGGGCTCCTTCTCTGGATGTGTCTCAGCATCGATCAATACTTGAGGGGTATCGATCGATACACGGGTTTTTGGATCCCCTCGGGTAGATGTCTGGACTATTGTCGATCGACACTGGCTGGTATCGATCGATACCCGGGGATTTTCAGAATCCCAATCGTCATCTCCAGCAAGATCGACGAGATTTCCAGCAATTGGGCTGTTCTTCACTCCTGTAAGCACCTCTTTTCCACTCCTCATGGTGATGGCATTGATGTGTGCCCTTGGATTCTCAGTTTTCCCTGGAAGAAAACCTTCCTGCCTCTTTACAGCTGTGGCTGTTTGAGCGACCTGATTTTCCAGCTTTCTCTGGCTAAGAGTGATGGCTTCGATTTTCCCATTCAGATCGATGTACAAAGAGTCAAACTTCCCATTGAAATCTCCCTGCAACTTCTGCTGTCCCTGAAGAATCTGTTCCATCATGGATTCCATCTTACTCTCCATGGTTTTTGGGGAGATGGGTTGGTACGAAGAATTCCCATAATTTCGAGCGAAATCGCTGCTCTGAAGTGGTTTCTGAGTAAACTGCTTCGCTCCGAAACCAGATTGGTTCCCCTCAAACTTGTACCCACATTGCTGATTGTTGTTGTTGAAGTTTCGATTGTTGTTGATCCCAAATCGCTGACCCTGAAAACCAGAACCACCAACGTAGTTAACATCCTCCACCTCTTCTTCATCCATGATATCGACTCTATCAGCAAAATGTACAGTCTTCTTCGACTTCCCAAGCAGAATATCCAACTTCGCTTGAACTTCAGCAATCTGCGATCCATCCATTCCTGCAGCTTGCTTCTTCCTCTCGAAATCAGCATTCTTGGTGCTATTGCTAGACGCCAAGTTCTCAATCAGCACAACCGCATCATCTGGATATCTGGTGTTGAAGTTCCCATTACTCGCAGTATCCAAAGCCATCTGGTACCTCCAATCGATCCCTTTGTAGAAAGTACCCAACAGCAGAACCTGATTGAAACCATGGTGCGGGCAATCTCTCTGATATGATTTTAAACGAATCCAAGCAGCCTTGAGTGCCTCTGTTGGACCCTGAGAAAATTTAGAGATCTTGTTCCTGAGCTCTTCTGATCTCGCATCATCATAGAAATTGATCAGGAACGCATTCTTCGTCTCATCCCATGTAGTCAGCGAATCAGGAGCTAACTGCTTTAGCCAATAAGCAGCATCCCCACCAAGAGAGTACAAGAAAAGTTTGCAGAAAAGGAACTCATTGGGCACTCCATTGTACTTCATACCAGTGACCAAATCCTCGAACCTTTCGATATGATCCATGGGATGCTCATGAGGTAGGCCATGGAAAGGGTTCTGACTTACAAGAGCATAATACGCAGGTTTCAGCTCGAAGTCATTTCTCTGAAAAGTTGGGATGCGAATCGCAGCTCGATTGGCAAAGAACTGATCAGGTATGTTGTGCTCACCAGGTGTTCTACCTCGATCAACTCCAGCATTCCCAACGTTGGCTTGCGCAGATGGTGCGACAATCTGACCAACAACAGCAGGAGGGGCAATGACGTTTCCAGCTTCATCAAGTCGCTGCCCTCTCTCATTGCACACTTGACCCTCTTGGTCTCTCAAGACTCCAGCTTCATCAGCTCTTAAAACCACTGGGTTGTTCATCCCTGATGTTTCCTTTTTCTTTCTGTTTGTGCGTTCTAAACGTGCTAGCTTCTCTTACGATAGGTTGACTAGCGGAGTGCTCTTGTTTCTTCTGGTTTCACGATTAGGCATGCACCTGAAACACAAAAATCAAAAACGTAAGTAACAAAAACGTGATAAGTATCGATCGATACCAAGTGGTGTCGATCGATATCAACAAAAAGAAAATGACGAGTATCAACCGATACTAGATAGTATCGATCAATACCGACGGGCTTAGTCGAAACACGACATCTAAAATCTAATGGCGAAATTGAGTCCCCGGCAACGGCGCCAAATTTTATATGCTCAAATTAATACCCTTAACAGTACTAAAGCAGTTGCTGCAGTATACCAGGGATCGAACACAAGAACTCAGAGAAATCACACAATAGATTAAATAGTATCGAATCAAGCTAAGCGGTTCAGATTAAATAAAAAGCAGTAATCAGTAAACGAGTTGTAATTCAATGGGAGAAAGATAGGTTCAGGAATATTTCTCAGAAAATCAATGAATGCAAAATAAACTAACTAATCAGGGTTCAGATTTAGCGCTGTTCTTGAACTCAAATCACTAAACTATAATTAACCAACTGTCGTTGCGAGAATTATCTAAATCTAAACCTCAGAATCCCAAATCTCTTTGCAAATTCCTAAGAATAAATCAGCTTTAAAGTTCAGGTTTGATATGTTCACAAATCAATTAAACCAAATCTCTTTGCGAATAATCAATTTGCTCACCTAAGGTTCTATCAGGTAATTAATCGCACTGTCGTACCTAATCAATTATCCTAAGATTTAAGTTCTAGGTGATCAATCTAGAATTAGCTTTGAGAACAACCTAAGGCGAAGAACTAATTTAGATTGTGAACCCTAAATAACTAATCAACCTAGCATTCAAAGAAATCCCTTATGAGAACCCCTAAACCTAACAAGAGATCTACTCAGACATGGAAATTGAATCAATAAACATGTTTGAATAAATACTCAATAGAAAATAAGAAAGAGTAACAAAAGGGTTCGAAATCTTCTCTCGACGAACAGAGTTTCAGACTTGTCTCCCTTGAAAAGCTCTCTCACAAATCCAGAATAAAAATAAGCGTAGCCAACAAAGTGGCTGTAAAATCTCTATAGATAACCTAAATCATGTTTTGGGGCATCTTGTAATTATAAAAGACTTCAGGACCAAGTTGCAATTCTTCAACTCTTCATTAAAGTCGCGGGTCGTGTCTGCTGCGATGAGTGTCGATCGATACCAGGGGGTATCGATCGATGCTCGACGTGAAATCAGGTACTCAGCAACACGAATTTCAGCTTTGCTCCAAAATGCTCCAGAAAGCTCCAATATCTCCAATTAGGCTCTAAACGTCCTAAGACCTGTAAAAGACTCTAAAATACTATGAAATAGCAGAAAGACTCTATAAAACGGACTTATATCATGGCCTAAAAGGGGTAAAAACCATGATATATCACATAGTCGGCCACCAAAACCTGGCTTGCAAAGCTTTGGACACCGTTTTGAACGTGGCGAAGTGTCCCGCATAGCTCGAGCCGTGACAGTGGAATAAGATACCAGGAATCTCCTCCTCTGTGAGAGCAGAATCTCACAACCTCGATTCTTAGCTTTTTCAGGTTGTATGGACTTAGAAGAGTTTACAGAAAATGAGAAAGATGTTGTATATTATTATTAGCCAAGAATCCGATCTTCTTTACAAATAAGTTTTCCTTTGATTTATACCAGTTTAAAATTACAAAACGTCTTCATCTCCTTCAAAGCGTGGAATTGAATTTGTGATCTTCGAATAAATGCTCAGCTTGATCCTGGGGAGAATGCATTCAATGTGTTTGACTTGCTTGTTGTGAGCTCCTTTTCCAACGGTCTCCTTCTTTTCCTACGTGCTCGGCTTCTTCCCAGGTCGCGAGCTTGTGTTACGAGGCTTTCCAGTGAGCCGGGCTTAATTCCAGGCCCGCTAAGTCAAGCTGAACTTTAGGTGTGGAATTTGGGCCCAACAGTTGCCCCCCAGCATCTTTTAATGATTTGTCATTAGGATGCGGAGCTGCGATCTCGGGGTTCAATTGATACTCCAACTGGCACGATCTCGCAATCTCGGGCTTCTGATTTGATCTCTTGCTCACAAGGCGAGTTTGTGGGGATCCTGTAACGTTTGCGCGAATTTTATGGGACGTGAAAGGACGAGTGGGCGAGTGGATATAAATGAGCGGTTCTCGTTGCTTCAACTCCCCACGCCGCCTCAGATTCCATTTCCCAAGGTAATGATGTCTTTTCTCTTTTTCCCTTCTCTCTCCTCGTTATTATTATTTTTACTCCATTAATTGAACCATCTTCGTCACTTTTTTACTTTTATCCAAGATACCGCTCTATGAAACTTCAGCTTCCTTTGTTTCCGACCGAGTTTCTTTTATCCAAGATACCAAATTCCACACCTAAAGTTCAGCTTGACTTAGCGGGCCTGGAATTAAGCCCGGCTCACTGGAAAGCCTCGTAACACAAGCTCGCGACCTGGGAAGAAGCCGAGCACATAGGAAAAGAAGGAGACCGTTGGAAAAGGAGCTCACAACAAGCAAGTCAAACACATTGAATGCATTCTCCCCAGGATCAAGCTGAGCATTTATTCGAAGATCACAAATTCAATTCCACGCTTTGAAGGAGACGTTTTGTAATTTTAAACTGGTATAAATCAAAGGAGAACTTATTTGTAAAGAAGATCGGATTCTTGGCTAATAATAATATACAACATCTTTCTCATTTTCTCTAAACTCTTCTAAGTCCATACACCCTGAAAAAGCTAAGAATCGAGGTTATGAGTTTCTGCTCTCACAATTTGGCGCCGTCTGTGGGGAAGAGCAAAACAACTTCCTCTTTGTAACCTACGAAACTAACCACTCAAAAGAAGACAATGGCGGATACAACAAGTGCGGCGGTTACTACGTCATCCGGAGTCATAAACACTTCCATTCCTCTAACTCAGTCCCCCGAGATCATTCAAACAGACCTGGATGGAACAATAAACGTCCCCATTACCACCTCGGGAGCAAGCGCCTCGACTGGAATCGACGATATCGTCGACCCCTCGAGACATGCAACCTTGAACCAATCAACTCCGGATGAAATAGCTGAGATCCGAAACCTGATATCATGTCTCATAGAGCAGAATCGCTCAATGGCAGCACGCCAGGATGACCTCGAAATAGCAAATCGGGCAGGCACCTCCGGGTTGCTCGCCCTCCCACCTGGGACACAATCCTTTTTTGCCCCTCGGCAGGGAGGATTGCCATTCCCACCTCCCCCGGTGACAAGACTAAAATTTTCCGACATTAACGCCTCAACCAGCAGGATGGTCGGCTCAGCCACCATCTCGGGGTTCAACTCAGCGATATCGGACCACATATTCACTCCTTCCACGATCCAGGTCTCGGAAGACGAGGTTACGCCAATTGCGACCTTACCAGGAGTAGGCCCAACCTCGAATCCACTAATCGGTCAGACCCGCTCCGGGAACGTAAATGAGGTCGAACCTCCGGATAATCTCGGTGGCAACAACCATCCCCAACCAGCCGGAGAATCACAGCTCCGCTTCCCAAGCAATAATGAAAACAACTTGGGATCCGGCAGCTCACAGGGGTTTGAGTCAATCAAGAAATATTGCAAAGCAAAGAAACGAACGCCGAGCTACAGAGGATGAGATCGCAGGTCCACGCTGCACTAAGCTCAGCACCTGAGATAGACAGAGTGATTGATGAAGTCAACCAGACCCCATTCACCTCGCAAATCACGAACCCTCAGCTCGGCGATGTCGGGAATATCCGATTTCCTAGATATAACGGAGAAACCGACCCCAAGGCATTCATGAGAAGTTTCAAATTTGCCTTTTCGAGGGTGCGATTACTCGGGGGCGACCTCGAGTCAGCATGCTGCCGTTTCTTCGCCAAAAATATGACCGATTCGGCTCCGGAATGGTTTACTTCCCTGAAACCAAACTCAATTGACAACTTCACCCAACTTCAAGCTGCGTTCTTGAAGCAATATTCGGTATTCATCCAGATCGAGACCTCGGAGGCCGATCTGTGGGTACATACTCAAAAGCCAGGCGATTCACTGCGAACGTACATTGATAGCTTTAAAGCCGTCAAAGCAAAAATCGCTGATTTGCATAATCCAACGGCCCTGAAAGCCCTCCAAAACGGATTGTTAAAAACCTCAAAATTCTTTGAGGAGCTTACAGTTCGGGAGCCCGTATCGCTAGATGATGCATTACATCGCGCTTCGCGCTGGATTATCCTCGAAGGAGCGAGTGCGGCTCAGCCGAGGTTGCGCTCAGCCAAGGCAGCATGTACCCGCAACCTCGGCTAAGCAAGCTCAGACAACCAACTCCCAAGGATCTAAAAAATCCGGGAGAAAGGAGTCCCAAGATCAAAAACAAAGCCCGGGGATACACTTATACTCAGTGGGAAGCCCACCTCGTAATAGATTCAAGCCTTACGATCCCAGCAAGTGGTGTGATTTCCACAAGATCAAAAGCCACTCGACAGAAGAATGCCACGAGGTGAAGATGCAGCTGCTGCTAAATTTGCAGCAGGAGAGCTATGAAAAATAGAGCTGGAAAAACCTCCTCCGAGGAAGAATTATTACCCAGCGCGAGACGATGAAAGGCGGGATCGCCCATCCAAGGATGATCGTAAGCGAGAATGCTCATCCGAGGATGCGACGAGGCAAGATCCCCCCAAAGACAGGGAAACAGACATGCCTCCTCCCAGCACGAAGAAAAGAATTAACTTTATTCATGGAGGATCCCAGCTATGTCGCAACTCCGTAAACTCAATCAAGAAACATCAACGAAGGGTAAACAATGACACACGTGACAGGACCCCATTCAGGGGACCGGACACACAAATCTCATTCTGGGAAAGCGAGGCCTTTGAGCTAGATTCTCCGCATGACGATGCTCTCCTAATCATGCTAGAAGTGGGTGAATACGAGCTCACTAAGATGCTCGTAGACACAGGGAGCTCTGTAGAACTCATCCTCCTAAGCGTCCTAAGGGAAATGGATATACCAGATCACGAAATCAAAGAAAATAAGATGGTGTTAACCGGCTTTTCCGGGGAAACCACGCTATCTCTCGGAACAATAAAACTCCCGGTAATAGGAGCTGGAGTAAGAAAATGGTCGAATTCACGGTGATAGACAGGCAAGCTCCATTCAATGCTATTGATATGCTCAATTTAATACCCTAACAGTACTAAAGCAGTTGTTGTAATCTAGCTAGGGGTCGAACACAAGGATCCACAGAAATCACTCAATAAATTATAGAAATCAAGCTAAGCTAAGCAGTTCAGGTTAAACAGAAAACAGAAAGCAATAAACGATTTGAATTCAATGGGGAAAAGATAGGTTCAGGGATATGTCTCAGGAAATCAATGAATGCAAATAAACTAACTAATCAGGGTTCAGGTTAAGCACGATTCTAGAACTCAAATCACTAAGATATAGTTAACCAACTGTCGTTGCGAAAACTATCTAAATCTAAACTTCAGAATCCCAAATTTCTTTGCAAATCCCTAAGAATAAATCAGCCTTAATTTCAGGTTTGATATGTTCACAAATCAATTAAACCAAATTTCTTTGCGAATAATCAATTTGCTCACCCTAGTTCTATCAGGTAATTAATTGCACTGTCGTGCCAGATCAATTATCCTAAGATCTAAGTTCTAGGTGATCAATCTAGAATTAGCTTTG
>PKML01053346.1:9594-34230 GCA_002933935.1 Eutrema yunnanense | reverse complement strand
GCACCTGGCGAGTATGCGTAGATTTTACGGATCTAAACAAAGCATGTCCAAAGGATAGCTTCCCACTACCTCACATTGACCAGCTGGTGGAAGCTACCGCAGGGCACGAGCTCCTCAGCTTTATGGATGCATTCTCAGGATACAGTCAAATACAAATGAACCCTGAGGACCAAGATAAAACATCCTTCATAACAGAACGAGGAACGTACTGCTACAAGGTAATGCCATTTGGCCTTAAAAACGCGGGAGCAACCTATCAAAGACTTATGAAAAAGATGTTCGCCAGCCTCCTGGGAAAAACGATGGAAGTCTACATTGATGACATGCTGGTCAAATCTCTGAAAGAGAAAGATCACATAGGTCAGCTGGAGGAATGTTTCACCTTACTAAACAGGTACGGGATGAAACTCAACCCTTCAAAGTGCACCTTTGGGGTCGCCTCAGGCGAATTCCTAGGTTACATAGTAACTCAACGAGGGATAGAAGCAAACCCCAAAGAAATCAGTGCGTTCCTGGAAATGCAACCTCCGAGCTCGGTAAAAGAGGTGCAAAGGCTGACAGGCCGCATTGCCGCTTTAAATCGGTTCATTTCCTGGTCCAATGACAAATGTCTCCCCTTTTACCAGTTACTAAAGGGAAACAAAAAATTCATATGGGATGACAAGTGCGGGGAAGCCTTTAAACAACTAAAAGCGTACCTCTCCGAGCCCCCCACCTTGTCAAAACCGATTGAGGGCGAGCCACTTTACCTATACGTAGCAATATCTGAAGCCGCAGTAAGCGGCGTCCTCATAAGAGAAGAAGGAGCTGAGCAAAAACCGATATACTATGTGAGCAAATCCTTAGTAGACGCCGAAACCAGATATCCACGAATGGAAAAACTGGCTCTGGCAGTGTTAATCTCAGCTCGCAAACTCAGGCCGTATTTTCAGTCACACCCCATCGTAGTAATGACAACACAACCATTACGCACAGTATTGCACAACCCAGCCAGTCTGGCAGGTTAGCAAAGTGGACCATTGAACTGAGCGAGTACGATATCGAATATCGACCTCGGACAAGCGCCAAGGCACAAGTACTAGCTGATTTCATTATTGAGCTCACGGCTAATAGCCAGGTTACCGGAACAAGCATCGAGACTTGGCAGCTTTATGTCGATGGAGCCTCCTCGAAACAAGGGGCAGGTGTGGGAATCCACCTTGTATCCTCGACTAACGAAGTCGTGGAACAGTCTTTCAGACTCGGATTCTCAGCATCAAACAACGAAGCCGAGTACGAGGCCTTAATAGCGGGTCTCCGACTCTTAGCTGGAATAGGAATACGCAAACTAAACGTGTTCAACGATTCCCAGCTCGTTACAAGCCAGTTCCATGGAGAATACAAAACCAGAGATAGCATAATGGAATCCTATCTAGCCATAGTCCACGAGCTAGTCAAACAATTCGAAGCCTTCAGCCTAACGCGAATACCACGGGGTGAGAACACGATCGCCGACGCACTGGCAGCTCTGGCATCAACTTCAAACCCACTTGTAAAGAGAATAATTCCAGTAGAAGGAATTGAAAAACCAAGCATCAAAATCAATAAGGATATCGAGGATTCAATGGAAATAGACAATGACGACATGGAGTTAGATACAATAGTAATATCAGTAATAAGCGAGCTCCCCGAAGAAGAAGAAGCCGCAGACCCGGAGCCAGACCTGCTTGACGCCAGCCACATCACGCTCAGCGAAAAAATGATTGCAAGAGCTGACTGGCGAGTAGCGATTATACAATACATCGAGGGGGGAGAGGTTCCCCCCAGCAAGTGGGAAGCCCGCAAGCTCAAAACCATAGCTTTAAGATATTGTATAATCAGCCCCCGTCTTTACAAGCGAAGTGTAAACGGCCCATACCTAGTATGCGTCCACGGGCTCGAAGCTTTTAAGATATTATCGGAAATTCACAGAGACTCGTGTGGCAGCCACTAAGGAGGAAGGACACTAGCCGTTAGGATCAAAAGGCAAGGATACTTTTGGCCCACCTTGGTCGCTGACTGCGAAGAACATTCTAAAGCATGTGACAAATGCCAACGGCATGCTCCGACTTTGCATCAGCCTACCAAAAACTTATCCTCTATTTCATCTCCATACCCCTTTATGAGGTGGTCAATGGATATAGTAGGACCCATGGTAACTTCGAGAAAAAGAAGGTGTCGTTTCTTACTCGTCCTCACCGACTACTTCACCAAATGGGTGGAGGCAGGAGCTTTCCAGCAAATTAAAGCAAATCACGTACAGGAATTCGTATGGCAAAACATAGTATGCCGGCACGGAGTCCCATACGAAATAGTGACCGACAATGGCTCACAGTTCATCTCAAATCAATTCCTCGAATTCTGCAGAGATCACGGAATCAGATTAACAACCTCGACCCCACGTTACCCTCAGGGTAACGAGCAGGCTGAGGCAGAAAACAAGCTAATACTGAGCAATCTCAAAAAGCGACTGGATGCTAAAAAGCAAAGGTGGTCCGACGAGCTCCCTGGAGTTCTGTGGGCCTGTCGGACTTCACCTCGCAAGGCAACCTCAGAAACACCGTTCTCCTTAGCTTATGGAATCGAGGCTGTAGTTCCTGCTGAGGTCGCAGTTCCCAGCCTGAGAATAGATATATGTCCCATAAACGAGGAACTGAACAACGAAATGCTTCTAGACCACCTCGATGTTATCGATGAACGTCGAGACCGAGCACTCGTTAACCTTCAAAATTATCAACATGCGGCAGCACGCTACTATAATTCAAAGGTCAAACAGCGAAGTTGTCGAGTCGGCGAGCTAGTCATACGAAAAACATACGAGAACACAAGGGAAAGAAACGCTGGAAAACTAGGCACCAACTGGGAAGGTCCATACCAGATCTCCGAGGTAGTAAAAGACGGCGTATACAAACTCACCAGGATGCACGACAATACGCCTGAAAGGAACTTATGGAATGCCATGAATTTAAAGAAGTACTATCATTAAAAAGACACTTGTAAAAATCGAACTACGAAAAGGCTTGATCCCTCCTCAGGGTATGTAGGCAACCTCGCAAGGGTGCAGCTATTAAAATAAAAAATCTTCTTCCTTGAGCCTGTTAAAAACAGCCTGAGACCTCTCACCTAACATCTACAAGCTAAAAGCTTTACTCTATAAATAAACAACCTTACGAGCTAAAGCGTGCTACCATCTAGCACGACTCGACTTTGCGTCTAAATTTCAAGATCACAACCCTTCTAGTCTCTAAATGACAATAACCTCTACGTCTAAATTGTTTATGTTACATGCATGCCTTTAAACGGCTTCGACCTTGCGTCTTTAAATCGTTTGGTCAGCTCCCGAGGTCTCTAAACAACCTGGGAGAAAGGTCTCTAAACGACCTAGGTCTTTGGCTGAAAAACCGCATTTGATCTAAAAACACAACCTCTAAATGGCAAAAATCATAAATCGCCATAAAAAGAGGGATTCTTAAAATCATCAAAATAAATAAAGCCTCCTCAAAGGAGCATGATTTCAAAAAAGCCCGCTAAGGCATAAACAATTTCAACAAACAAACCGAAAAAAGTTTAAAGGCCTCCCCAGGCACCAAGTTCAACAAGAACAACAAGAAACGAAAACAGTAAAAGATATTCCTAACAAGTAGGATCAGCTGGTTTATCCTCCGGAGCATCTTGATTCGAGGGCAGCGGGAACTCCTTCCTGAGCTCCTGAGAACCAAGGTCCAGCTGATCATTCAATGACGCGCTTGGCCCAGCAGATAGCGTAACCGAGTCATCGGATACCTGAGGAATATCAATTTTACCCAGGGAAAAATCTGATACCTGGACGATGGCGAGCTCCGCGTCCAATCTCAGCTTCTCAACCTGAATACTCATCTTTTCGGCCTCAAAATCATTGATGGTCAGGCTAATAATGTCATCGAGAATAAAGATATTGGATTTACACTCCATAATTTGAGTCTCGGTATCGACCTCGATCTTCTTCTTCTCCCATTTATCCTTTATCCCCAAAAGAATGACACGATACTGCTTGGATATCTCCCTCCTCGCGGCCCTCTCTGCCTTCTTCACCATCTATTTTTGCCTCTTGGCAAGCTTCTTCGAGTCTTCAGTAACCTTCTCAACTTGGACCCTCAAGTCCACTATGTTTCCACTAGCTGAGCGCAAACCAACCTCAGCAGCTCCAGCTCTCCCCTCGGCAACACGGAGATCCACATTCAAATCCTCATTTAATTTCTCTAACACATAAATCCGAGCTAGAGCCTCCCGGGCAGAGTCTTCCCATCTCTTGGCCAAAACAGCTTGGTCCTTAACCTGGCCCTCCAGAAGAGCAACCTCGGCCATCCTCTCCTCGTTCCGAGTGAGTCTCCTCATCAGCTCGTCCCTTTCAGTGACGAGGTCTGCAATGGTCCTAGCTGCCCTCTCCACCTCCTTGGGCTGGGTAGCAGAACGAAGATTTTGCTCAAAAGAGGTAATAAGCTCATTGGCGGCGGAAACTGAAAGGACAGCATTTTTTTTTTTTTTGCATATAATTAAACATATAATTAACAATCCTTATTACACAATAAACAGTACAATACAAGTACTACAGCTTAAACAAGCTAACGATTATACAACTGGTATCGATCGATACTCCCATAGTGTCGATCGATACCCAACAACAGAAGCAACCCCGGGTCCTAATCATCCCCTCTTCACCGCCTCGATTCCACGATCACGCCTTATCTTTACCTGCATCGACAAAAGTGATGCATCAACATTTGGCTAACCAAATGCTGAGTGAGATTGATCATCCTAACAACAGGCTACCAATAAGCACAAACAACAATCATCAATGATTAATTAACAACAAATTAAACATTCAACACCAGTCGCAACTGGTATCGATCGATACTCCCATAGTATCGATCGATGCCCAAACAACACACAAGTCCCGACAAGGGACTGGTATCGATCGATTCCCAAACAACACCTGGTATCGATCGATACAACTCAAGATAAGACCACCGCCAAGGGACATGTATCGATCGATACTCACATGGTATCGGTCGATACTCCCACGCAATTCACCAGTATACAAGCCTCCAACAAGCATCAACAAGCATCAACTATGCTTAACAAACACCACGCAAGCTTACTTGCTAACCTTTGGTCACAACTCACCTTAACACGAGGGATCGAGCTCTAAAACGACCATACCAAGCTCAAGAAGATCTCCCTCTCTTCTCACAAGCTCACGTCGAACACAAAGCTCGTCAAACCTCTTCTTCAAGCTTCTCACCAAGCTTAACTCTCTCGATCTCGCAAGATCTAAGCTTCGCAAAGCTTCTCTCTCTCTTTCTCTCTTTCTCTTTCTCTCTCGCTCTTTCTTTCTCTCTTTCGCGACCAACCTAGGTCTTATCCTCAAAGGATACGCTTTTATACTCGAAAGAAGATAAGAGAAGAAGACAACCAGGAGAAATCCCGACGGGTATCGATCGATACAGCCCAGTATCGATCGATACTTCCCGGAACAATCCGAATTAATTATTTTTCCTCAATAATTCAATTCTTCCGGAACACGGGCGTTACAGAAACAGCCTGGGAAGGGAACATAAAAATTCAGCAGAGAAAAAACCAAAATAAGAAGGAGCAAAGTAAAGGCAACAGAAACTACCTGGCCCATCGCACTTGCGAACTGAACATAGCCCTAAGGCTTTTTCATGTTCCTAAGAGATGGAAAGAAGCAGGACGAAGGTCTAACACGCCTAAAGAGATTTGCAAGCTGGGTGTTGTTCTCAACAATTGCCTCAGGTCCGTCAAAGTCGAACCTAAAGGCATTCGGAGAAACACCTCCACTACCCTGAGAACGAGGTACCACATGCCTCCTTGATGTCTCCTCGCCATCAAACCCATCGCCACGAGAGCGCATGGAGCTAGACAGATGCTCGGCATAACGACTCGGCACTTTAGAAGACACCGTGGAAGCTGACTTTTGAGGATCCCTAGCTCGAACATCATGTTGGCTAACCTCGGCTTCACCACCCTTTGGCGGAACACCACCACCATGATCAGCTTCAGGCTCGCAATGATCATCTTTTTCAACCTCTTCTCGTTGCGGGGTCTCAGTAGAACGGACTTACCAAGAGCCTCTTTGACCCTCTTATCAAGAGCACCGGCTGGCATCGGGGCAGGGCGCAATCGCATCCTCTCTTTGTAAGAAAGGCCCTGCGGCTTCTTGGGAGGAACCATCTTGATGGATTCGGTGGAGCTCTCGCTACGAGTAAAATCAACCTGGGAAGTAGCAGGGGCAGTAGCTGGCACCTGGGAACCAGCCAAGGGATCAATCTCTACACGAGCTAGATCTTTAGAAACAGCCTCGAGCCTGGGAATAATAGATGGATCGGGAGCCGGAGCCTGAATTTGAAGTAGGGGAGATGGAGTCGGAGAATCTGCGGAGTCAAACAAAAAAGACTTGAGTAAAGAAACAATTCTTAAATCTAAAAAGATAGAGACATAAATCCACCCAAACCTATTAGCCGGAAAGCAGATGCGACGGATAACCCGGGAGCTCGGCGATCACGAGCTTGCTAAATTCTGTCAAGGGAGAAACCCTTCCAGTCGGAACCCTCGCCCTTGACGAGGTCGATAAGCCGCTGGACCTCAGCTGTTACTGTCTTTGAAGAATCAATCGACTCTGCACAAAAAAAAAATGATCATCATAATGGAATAATAAAAAAAAAGTAACAATCAATTAAATCCTCTAGAAGGGATGCTCAAATCAACATCCGGGAGATCGCGCTGACCAGTGATCTGGGCCCAGGAATGTCGGAGCACCGACTTGCCCTCAACTGACGCGCTGGAAATCCTGAAATATAACCATTGTTCCCACCATTTTTCATCCCTCACATTAAACCTAAAGACAGATCGATTGACCTTCGCCGGGAAATAGTAGGTCCCGCGAAGGTGAGAGTTCCCCTTGACGTTGAAGAGCTGACGAAAGACCTCGGTGTCAAATACAACCCCAGATTCCTTGGAACGTACCCAGAGTGCGACAAGGGACCTCATCGCACTAGGCATAAGCTGCAGAAGGGCAAGTCCGAGGTCACTGACGATATTAGAGATGGCCGCCATGATGGGAAAAATAAGGCGACATCTCAGGAAGAATGCGGCGTAACCACATGCATAACCCTCCGGAAGATTCTCTAGGGAGCTATCAGCCGGCGGGATGAGTAGATCGCCGATATCAAGCCCGCATAAAGAGGAAATATTCGCAAGCTCGGCGGCCGAAATCATGCTCTTCGAGTGAGAATCAAACCTCTCGACAAGAGGAGGGGGAGTTTCCAGCTAGGAAGTAGAAGCCATCACAAAAAAAAGGCAAAAGAAAATCGAGCTCGGAAAAGAAAGAAACTCGGTCGCAAACAATGGAAGCTGAAGTTTCACAGAGCGGTATCTTGGATAAAAGTAAAAAAGGGACGAAGATGGTTCAATTAATGGAGTAAAAATAATAATAACGAGGAGAGAGAAGGGAAAAGAGAAAAGACATCATTACCTTGGGAAACAGGATCTGAGGCGGCGTGGGGAGTTGAAGCAACGAGAACCGCTCATTTATATTGACTCGCCTACTCGTCTTGTCACGTCCCTTAAAATTCGTGCAAACGTTACAGGATCCCCACAAACTCGCCTTGTGAGCAAGAGATCAAATCAGAAGCCCGATATTGCGAGATCGTGCCAGTTGGAGTATCAATTGAATCCCGAGATCGCAGCTCTGTATCCTCAATGACAAATCATTAAAAGATGTTGGGGGGCAACTGTTGGGCCCAAATTCCACACCTAAAGTTCAGCTTGACTTAGCGGGCCTGGAATAAAGCCCGGCTCACTGGAAAGCCTCGTAACACAAGCTCGCGACCTGGGAAGAAGCCGAGCACGTAGGAAAAGAAGGAGACCGTTGGAAAAGGAGCTCACAACAAGCAAGTCAAACACATTGAATGCATTCTCCCCAGGATCAAGCTGAGCATTTATTCGAAGATCACAAATTCAATTCCACGCTTTGAAGGAGATGAAGACGTTTTGTAATTTTAAACTGGTATAAATCAAAGGAGAACTTATTTGTAAAGAAGATCGGATTCTTGGCTAATAATAATATACAACATCTTTCTCATTTTCTCTAAACTCTTCTAAGTCCATACAACCTGAAAAAGCTAAAAATCGAGGTTGTGAGATTCTGCTCTCACACTGAAGACTCGAAGAAGCTTGCCAAGAGGCAAAAAGAGATGGTGAAGAAGGCAGAGAGGGCCGCGAGGAGGGAGATATCCAAGCAGTATTGTGCCATTCTTTTGAGGATAAAGGATAAATGGGAGAAGAAGAAGATCGAGGTCGATACCGAGACTCAAATTATGGAGTGTAAATCCAATATCCTTCTTCTCGATGACATTATTAGCCAGACCATCAATGATTTTGAGGCCGAAAAGACGAGCATCCAGGTTGAGAAGCTGAGATTGGACGCGGAGCTCGCCATCGTCCAGGTATCAGATTTTTCCCTGGGTAAAATTGATATTCCTCAGGTATCCGATGACTCGGTTACGCTGCCTGCTGGGCCAAGCGCATCATTGAATGATCAGCTGGACCTTGGTTCTCAGGAGCTCAGGAAGGAGTTCCCGCTGCCCTCGAATCAATATGCTCTGGGGGATAAACCAGCTGATCCTACTTGTTAGGAATATCTTTTACTGTTTTTGTTTCTTGTTGTTCTTGTTGAACTTGGTGCCTGGGGAGGCCTTTAAACCTTTTTCGGTTTGTTTGTTGAACTTGTTTATGCCTTAGCGGGCTTTTTTGAACTCATGTTCCTTTGAGGAGGCTTTATTTATTTTGATGATTTTAAGAATCCCTCTTTTTATGGCGATTTATAATTTTTGCCATTCAGAGGTTGTGTTTTTAGATCAAAGGCGGTTTTTCAGCCAAAGACCTAAGTCGTTTAGAGACCTTGCTCCCAGGTCGTTTAGAGACCTCGGGAGCGGACCAAACGATTTAAAGACGCAAGGTCGAAGCCGTTTAGAGGCATGCATGTAACCTAAACAGTTTAGGCGTAGAGGTTAGTGTCATTTAGAGACTAGAAGGGTTGTGACCTTGCAATTTAGACGCAAAGTCGAGTCGTGCTAGATGGTAGCACGCTTTAGCTCGTAAGGCTGTTTATTTATAGAGTAAAGCTTTTAGCTTGTAGATGGTAGCTAAGAGGTCTCAGGCTGTTTTTAACAGGCTTAAGGAAGAAGATTTTTTATTTTAATAGCTGCACCCTTGCGAGGTTGCCTACGTACCATGAGGAGGGATCAAGCCTTTTCGTAGTTCGATTTTTACAAGTGTCTTTTTAATGATAGTACTTGTTTAAATTCATGGCATTCCATAAGTTCCTTTCAGGCGTATTGTCGTGCATCCTGGTGAGTTTGTATACGCCGTCTTTTACTACCTCGGAGATCTGGTATGGACCTTCCCAGTTGGTGCCTAGTTTTCCAGCGTTTCTTTCCCTTGTGTTCTCGTATGTTTTTCGTAGGACGAGCTCGCCGACTCGAAATCTTCGGTGTTTGACCTTTGAATTATAGTAGCGTGCTGCCGCATGTTGATAATTTTGAAGGTTAACGAGTCCTCGGTCTCGACGTTCATCGATAACATCGAGGTGGTCGAGAAGCATTTCGTTGTTCAGTTCCTCGTTTATGGGACATATATCTATTCTCAGGCTGGGAACTGCGACTTCAGCGGGAACCACAGCCTCGATTCTGTAAGCTAAGGAGAACAGTGTTTCTGAGGTTGCCTTGCGAGGTGAGGTCCGACAGGCCCACAGAACTCTAGGGAGCTCGTCGGACCACCTTTGCTTTTTAGCATCCAGTCACTTTTTGAGATTGCTCAGTATTAGCTTGTTTGCTGCCTCAGCCTGCCCGTTACCCTGAGGGTAACGTGGGGTCGAGGTTGTTAATATTATTCTGTGATCTCCGCAGAATTCGAGGAATTGATTTGAGATGAACTGTGGGCCATTATCGGTCACGATTTCGTATGGGACTCCGTGCCGGCAGACTATGTTTTGCCATACGAATTCCTGTACGTGATTTGCTTTAATTTGCTGGAAATCTCCTGCATCCACCCATTTGGTGAAGTAGTCGGTGAGGACGAGTAAGAAACGACACATTCTTTTTCTCGAAGTTACCATGGGTCCTACTATATCCATTGACCACCTCATAAAGGGGTATGGAGATGAAATGGAGGATAAGTTTTTGGTAGGCTGATGCAAAGTCGGAGCATGCCGTTGGCATTTGTCACATGCTTTAGAATGTTCTTCGCAGTCAGCGACCAAGGTGGGCCAAAAGTATCCTTGCCTTTTGATCCTAACGGCTAGTGCCCTTCCTCCTGAGTGGCTGCCACACGAGCCTCCGTGAATTTCCAATAATATCATAAAAGCTTCGAGTCCGTGGACGCATACTAGGTATGGGCCATTTACACTTCGCTTGTAAAGGCGGGGGCTGATTATACAATATCTTGAAGCTATGGTTTTAGGCTTGCGAGCTTCCCACTTGTTGGGGGGAACCTCTCCCCCCTCGATGTATTGTATAATCGCTACTCGCCAGTCAGCTCTTGCAATCATTTTTTCGCGGAGCGTGATGTGCCTGGCGTCAAGCAGGTCTGGCTCCGGGTCTGCGGCTTCTTCTTCTTCGTGGAGGTCGCTTATTACTGATATTACTATTGTATCTAACTCCATGTCGTCATTGTCTATTTCCATTGAATCCTCGATATCTTTATTGATTTTGATGCTTGGTTTTTCAATTCCTTCTACTGGAATTATTCTCTTTACAAGTGGGTTTGAAGTTGATGCCAGAGCTGCCAGTGCGTCGGCGATCGTGTTCTCACCCCGTGGTATTCGCGTTAGGCTAAAGGCTTCGAATTATTTGACTAGCTCGTGGACTATGGCTAGATAGGATTCCATTCTGCTATCTCTGTTTTCGTATTCTCCATGGAACTGGCTTGTAACGAGATGGGAATCGCTGAACGCGTTTAGTTTGCGTATTCCTATTCCAGCTGCGAGTCGGAGACCCGCTATTAAGGCCTCGTACTCGGCTTCGTTGTTTGATGCTGAGAATCCAAGTCTGAAAGACTGTTCCACGACTTCATTAGTCGGGGATACAAGGTGGATTCCCACACCTGCCCCTTGTTTCGAGGAGGCTCCATCGACATAAAGCTGCCAGGTCTCGATGCTTGTTCCGGTAACCTGGCTATTAGCCGTGAGCTCGATAATGAAATCAGCTAGTACTTGTGCCTTGGCTCTTGTCCGAGGTCGATATTCGATATCGTACTCGCTCGGTTCAATGGCCCACTTTGCTAACCTGCCAGACTGACTGGGGCTGTGCAATACAGTGTGTAATGGTTGTGTTGTCATTACTAAGATGGGGTGTGACTAAAAATACGGCCTGAGTTTGCGAGCTGAGATTAACACTGCCAGAGCCAGTTTTTCCATTCGTGGATATCTGGTTTCGGCGTCTAATAAGGATTTGCTCACATAGTAGATCGGTTTTTGCTCAGCTCGTTCTTCTCTTATGAGGACGCCGCTTACTGCGGCTTCAGATATTGCTACGTATAGGTAAAGTGGCTCGCCCTCAATCGGTTTTGACAAGATGGGGGGCTCGGAGAGGTACGCTTTTAGTTGTTTAAAGGCTTTCCCGCACTTGTCATCCCATATGAATTTTTTGTTTCCCTTTAGTAACTGGTAAAAGGGGAGACATTTGTCAGTCGACCTGGAAATGAACCGATTTAAAGCGGCAATGCGGCCTGTCAGCCTTTGCACCTCTTTTACCGAGCTCGGAGGTTGCATTTCCAGGAATGCACTGATTTGTTTGGGGTTTGCTTCTATCCCTCGTTGAGTTACTATGTAACATAGGAATTCGTCTGAGGCGACCCCAAAGGTGCACTTTGAAGGGTTGAGTTTCATCCCGTACTTGTTTAGTAAGGTGAAACATTCCTCCAGCTGACCTATGTGATCTTTCTCTTTCAGAGATTTGACCAGCATGTCATCAATGTAGACTTCCATCGTTTTTCCCAGGAGGTTGGCGAACATCTTGTTCATAAGTCTTTGATAGGTTGCTCCCGCGTTCTTAAGGCCAAATGGCATTACCTTGTAGCAGTACGTTCCTCGTTCTGTTATGAAGGATGTCTTATCTTGGTCCTCAGGGTTCATTTGTATTTGATTGTATCCTGAGAATGCATCCATAAAACTGAGGAGCTCGTGCCCTGCGGTAGCTTCCACCAGCTGGTCAATGTGAGGTAGTGGGAAGCTATCCTTAGGACATGCTTTGTTTAGATCCGTAAAATCTACGCATACTCGTCAGGTGCCATTTTTCTTTTTTACTACAACCGGATTTGCTAGCCAGTCAGGATATTTTACTTCTTTGATGAATCCAACATTTAGCAACCTGGTGACCTCACTGTTAACAGCCTCGGTCTTGTCAGGTCCGAATTTCCGACGCTTTTGACGTACTGGTTTGTGGTTTGGATCCACATTGAGCTCATGTAAAATGATGTTTAGATCGATTACGGGCATGTCAGCTGTTGTCCATGCGAATGAGCCGGAGTTTTTTTAGGAACGTTATTAATTGTTCCTTTTGGGATTTGCAGAGCTCGGACCCAATTCCTACTTTCTGGTTGGGATGAGACTTGTTGACCACGATTTTCTCAATGAAGTCTTTGCGAGGTCCGATGAAGCATGGACCACTTTTCTTTTTAGCTAAGCGGTATGTGAGCTCATCTTTTCGTTGTAGTTGGTATACAGCACTTTCCTTTGCGATCCGGAAACCTGCCATGTAACACATTCTGGATTCCTTTTGACTTCCCTTAATTGTTGCGATCCCATTTCGGGCGGGAAATTTTATACATTGATGGTACGTCGAGGACACAGCCCTCATCGAATGTATCTAGGTTCTTCCCAAGAGGGCATTGAATGGAGCTGGCCTGTCTATCACCGTGAATTCGACCATTCTTCTTACTCTGGCTGCTATTACCGGGAGTTTTATTGTTCCGAGAGATAGCGTGGTTTCCCCGGAAAAGCCGGTTAACACCATCTTATTTTCTTCGATTTCGTGATCTGGTATATCCATTTCCCTAAGGACGCTTAGGAGGATGAGTTCTACAGAGCTCCCTGTGTCTACGAGCATCTTAGTGAGCTTGTATTCACCCACTTCTAGCATGATGAGGAGAGCATCGTCATGCGGAGAATCTAGCTCAAAGGCCTCGCTTTCCCAGAATGAGATTTGTGTGTCCGGTCCCCTGAATGGGGTCTTGTCACGTGTGTCGTTGTTTACCCTTCGTTGATGTTTCTTGATTGAGTTTACGGAGTTGCGACATAGCTGGGATCCTCCATGAATAAAGTTAATTCTTTTCTTCGTGTTGGGAGGAGGCAGGTCTGTTTCCCTGTCTTTGGGGGGATTTTGCCTCGTCGCATCCTCGGATGAGCGTTCTCTCTTACGATCATCCTCGGATGGGCGATCCCGCCTTTCATCGTCTCACGCTGGGTAATAATTCTTCCTCGGAGGAGGTTTTTCCAGCTCGATTTTTCCTAGCTCTCCTGCTGCAAATTTAGCAGCGAGCCCTTGATCTTGTGGAAATCACACCACTTGCTGGGATCGTAAGGCTTGAATCTATTACGAGGTGGGCTTCCCACTGAGTATGAGTGTATCCCCTGGCTTTGTTTTTGATCTTGGGACTCCTTTCTCCCGGATTTTTTAGATCCTTGGGAGTTGGTTATCTGAGCTTGCTTAGCCGAGGTTACGGGTACATGCTGCCTTGGCTGAGCCGCACTTGCTTCTTCGAGGATAATCCAGCGCGAAGCGCGATGTAATGCATCATCTAGCGATACGGGCTCCCGAACTGTAAGCTCCTCAAAGAACTTTGAGGTTTTTAACAATCCGTTTTGGAGGGCTTTCAGGGCCGTTGGATTATGCAGATCAGCGATTTTCGCTTTGACGGCTTTAAAGCTGTCAATGTACGTTTGCAGTGAATCGCCTGGCTTTTTAATAAGTACCCATAGATCGGCCTCCGAGGTCTCGATCTGGATGAATACCGAATATTGCTTCAAGAACGCAGCTTGAAGTTGGGTGAAGTTTTCAATTGAGTTCGGTTTTAGGGAAGTAAACCATTCCAAAGCCGAATTGGTCAGATTTTCGGCGAAGAAATGGCAGCGTGCTGACTCGAGGTCGCCCCCGAGTAATCGCACCCTCGAAAAGGCAAATTTGAAACTTCTCATGAATGCCTTGGGGTTGGTTTCTCCGTTATATCTAGGAAATCGGATATTCCCAACATCGCCGAGCTGAGGGTTCGCGATTCGCGAGGTGAATGGGGTCTGGTTGACTTCATCAATCACTCTGTCTATCTCAGGTGCTGAGCTTAGTGCAGCGTGGACCTGCGATCTCATCCTCTATAGCTCGGCGCACGTTTCTTCGCAATATTTATTGATAGACTCAAAACCCTGTGAGCTGCCGGATCCCAATTTGTTTTCATTATTGCTTGGGAAGCGGAGCTGGGATTCTCCGGCAGGTTGGGGATGGTTGTTGCCACCGAGATTATCCCGAGGTTCAACCTCATTTACGCTCCCGGAGCGGGTCTGACCGATTAGTGGATTCGAGGTCGGGCCTACTCCTGGTAAGGTCGCAATTGGCGTAACCTCGCCTTCCGAGACCTGGATCGTGGAAGGAGTGAATATGGGGTCCGATATCGCTGAGTTGAACCCCGAGGTGGTGGCTGAGCCGACCATCCTGCTGGTTGAGGCGTTAATGTCGGAAAAGTTTAGTCTTGTCACCGGTGGAGGTGGGAATGGCAATCCTCCCTGCCGAGGGGCAAAAAAGGATTGTGTCCCAGGTGGGAGGGCGAGCAACCCGGAGGTGTCTGCCCGATTTGCTCTTTCGAGGTCATCCTGGCGTGCTTCCATTGAGCGATTCTGCTCTGTGAGGCATGATATCAGGTTCCGGATCTCTGCTATTTGATCCAAGTTGATTGGTTCAAGGTTGCATGTCTCGAGGGGTCGACGATATCGTCGATTCCAGTCGAGGCGCTTGCTCCCGAGGTGGTAATGGGGACGTTTATTGTTCCGTCCAAGTCTGTTTGAATGATGTCGGCGGACTGAGTTAGAGGAATGGAGGTGTTTATGACTCCGGATGACGTAGTAACCGCCGCACTTGTTGTATCTGCCATTGTCTTCTTTTGAGTGGTTAGTTTCGTAGGTTACACAGAGGAAGTTGTTTTGCTCTTCCCCACAGACGGAGCCAAATTGTGAGAGCATAATCTCACAACCTCGATTCTTAGCTTTTTCAGGTTGTATGGACTTAGAAGAGTTTAGAGAAAATGAGAAAGATGTTGTATATTATTATTAGCCAAGAATCTGATCTTCTTTACAAATAAGTTCTCCTTTGATTTATACCAGTTTAAAATTACAAAACGTCATCATCTCCTTCAAAGCGTGGAATTGAATTTGTGATCTTCGAATAAATGCTCAGCTTGATCCTGAGGAGAATGCATTCAATGTGTTTGACTTGCTTGTTGTGAGCTCCTTTTCCAACGGTCTCCTTCTTTTCCTACGTGCTCGGCTTCTTCCCAGGTCGCGAGCTTGTGTTACGAGGCTTTCCAGTAAGCCGGGCTTAATTTCAGGCCCGCTAAGTCTAGCTGAACTTTAGGTGTGGAATTTGGGCCCAACATCCTCCGAAACGCATCTTCGAAAGGCGCCATTCGAGCATCGGTTGTAGAGGTATGGCTCGTATCAAAAATACCGTCGAATGTCCCTCAAAAACTTCTTTTTCTTGTTTCCCGCAAAGCCAATTGGTTCCTTCTCCGCGGCCAAGTAATTTGCTATCTCACCGAACCAAGGTATTTCAGGGAGCTCGGTGCGGCGTGGGGGTGTATAGTGGTCACTGCTCCAGATGCTAATTGCGTAAACGTTCTCCTCAGGTAGGCGATCGTCTAAAGGGATTTCTTCGTCCACACGCAATCTCGATAGGTGGTCTGCAACGCCATTCTCGATCCCCTTCTTGTCCTTGATCTCAAGGTCAAATTCTTGTAACAAAAGGATCCAACGCAAGAGTCGAGGTTTGGCATCCTTATTGGTGAGTAGATACCTCAGAGCCACGTGATCTATGTGTACTATGACCTTAGATCCCACAAGATCAGACCGAAACTTCTCAAAAGCAAACACTATGGCAAGAAATTCCTTTTCGGTTGTGGCGTACTTGCACTGCGCGTCATCCAGAGTCCTGCTAGCGTAGTAGATAACATGAAACTTCTTGTCCTTTCGATGTCCCAAAACAGCTCCTACCGCGAAATCGCTGGCATCATTCATTACTTCGAAAGGGAGCTCCCAATCCGGCGGTTGGACTATCGGTGCGCTAACGAGCGCTCCCTTGATTGTGTGAAATGCCTCAAGGCAATCGTTGTCAAAATCAAATTTGACCTCCTTGCAAAGCAGTCGGGTTAAAGGTCTTGCAATCTTGGAGAAATCCTTGATGAATCTCTTGTGGAACCCCGCATGTCCTAGGAAACTTCTAATCCCCTTGACAGACTCAGGAGGTTGTAGACTACTCATCACTTCTATCTTTGCCTTGTCCACCTCGATTCCTTGCTCTGAAATCCGATGACCCAAGACAATCCCATTTCTGACCATGAAGTGGCACTTCTCCCAACTCAACACCAGGTGCTTTTCCTCGCAGCGTTGCAATACCCTGCATAAATTAGAAAGACAAACAGAGAACAAGGATCCATAGACAGAGAAGTCGTCCATGAAAACCTCCATTATGTCCTCAATCAAATCGGTAAAGATCGACATCATGCATCGCTGGAAAATTGATGGGGCGTTACACAAGCCAAACGGCATTCTGCGATAGGTAAAAGTGCCATAAGGACACGTGAACGTGGTCTTTTCCTGGTCGTCCGGGTGGATGGAAATCTAGAAGAAACCAGAATAGCCGTCTAGGAAACAATAGTAGGGGTGGTTAGCCAATCTTTCAAGCATTTGATCGATAAAAGGCAAAGAAAAATGATCCTTGCGAGTAGCAGCATTTAACTTCTGGTAATCAATACACATCCTATGCCCCGTAACAGTTCTAGTTGGGATCAACTCATTTTTCTCATTATTAACAACTGTTACACCACCCTTCTTTGGCACAACATGGACCGGGCTCACCCCAAGTACTATCAGACATAGCGTATATAATGCTCGTCTCTAGAAGTTTCATTATCTCTTTCTTTACAACATCCTTGAGGTTCGGGTTTAACAGTCTCTGATGTTCTATCGAAGTCATTGATTCCTCCTCTAGATGTATCCTATGCATGCAAAGATCCGGTGATATCCCTGAGAGATCGTCTAGTGAGTAGCCTAAAGCCTTACGATACTTTCTAAGTTCACATAGAAGCAAAGCAGTCTCAACATTGTTCAACTCAGCATTGATGATCACATGATAGGTAGAATTAGGACCAAGAAAGGCGTAGCTTAGTGATACACGTGTTTTCACTCACATCAATTACCCTAATGTGAACACTACCGCAATCATAACGGTATGTCGTTGTTGTACTTAGGGATCGAATCACAGGGAAATAAGAACAGCACAATAAGAATACAAGAAACTAATCAAGCTAAGCTAAACGTTTTTGTTGGTTTTTTTTTGTCTAACGAACTAATCACGGTAAAACTAAAAATAAAGAAAGAAACAGAGAATGAGATAAGTGCAGAACACTTGTAATGACCAAAGCTAGAATTTAAGACACGAATTCAAGAGTGACAAGACACTAAACACGATTTAACTCAAGAAGACAAAGATATGGATCGTAGGATATGGCATGCGATTTCGAGTATTCGATGATTTTCTAATGATGTTTCTAATCACTCAATGAGCTTATCCTATGGCAAGGGACACAAACCAATAGCTTAACTCATTCCGTGATGCTAAACCCTTCATTAACAACTCGAATTAGCTAATCTTCCGATTGCAACCGATTTATTGACAAGCATGAAACATAAGCCCTTTTTAGCCAATTAATGAACCTTAGTCACGACTTCCGCCTTGCTAAGTGTCACTAACATGTTAGAAATCTTCTAGACAGCTTACTAAACCTCTTCCAAGGGCAAACTGACCATGTTCTAGAAATTGAGTAGCTACTTCAATCCTAGCTTTAAGACCACTTCTAAACATGAGAACCTTTGTAATCTTGTCTTAAACATCAAAAGATCATCATCTATTCCTCTAAATCAACCAATCCCACAATCCATAAATAAACTACTCACACATGGTCAAAACAGAAAACGAAACCGAACAAAAGTAAGACATAGCAAAAATAAGAAGATTGATGGAAAGAGTTTAAGAAAATCTTCACTAAAGTGGTTTGGATCTTGAATCCTTCATACAAAAATTAGAGAGAAGAGAGGAGGAGTTCTTAGAACCAGTAAGAAGCTTAGTTCCTTGTTTTCGTGCCTAGAGTTCCTAATAAAGAGAAAAAGTGTTGAACATTATAATACAAAAGTGGTTGGTTCCCAAAATCATGCTGAAAATCCGGAGGCACTGTCGATCGGTTTTGGTGATCGGTTATGACCGATCGCCTGAAGCAATCTTGATCGGTTTCAGCGATCGGTTTGTAACCGATCGCCTGTGTATTTTTCCGGTCCTCACGTTCTTTCTTCAGTCTTTGCGGCTTCCGTCCGCGCTCATCCAAATCAGTCCCGAACACCTGAGAAAGGCTTTAAAAAGCCAGAAATGACACAAGAACGACCTAGGACGTTCTAAATGCAATGCGACTCGATTTGGACCTAAATGCAACATATACATAATAAAAACTATACGAAACACAAGGAAAACGAAAGAAAATATGAGACTCAAAGTGGTAAAATACACGGTTATCAACTCCCCCGGACTTGCCTTTTGCTTGTCCTCAAGCGAATAAAGCAAAGTAAGCCAAGAAGAGAGGTTTGAAGATGGGGACTCATATCCAAAAGGAAACACATCAAACTTTCAACTCAATGTCCTTAGGTAAAAATGCCGTAATGCCAAAATCGCTTCTACTCTCACGAACTTCTCCATACCTATCGCAACTTGAATCTTTTGCTCTAGTGCCTAAGATTTTAGAATCCACAAGCATTCAAATCAACCAACTCTTTAACATTCAATTAAATCTTTTCAAGTGCGGTCTCACATAAAGGAATCTAATACATTCTCAATTGGTTTTGGTGAGAAAGGTTTGAAAGCAAAGTACGAGGAGGTTCAAATTTTTCGGGTGACTTTCTCTCACAAAAACGTAATGCATGGCAATTCGAAAAAGCAAGGAAGGAATAGAACAATGATGTATCAAAGATTACCTTCCATCCTATCCTAGCTTTCTAATCTCTCGTCTTAAGCTCATTGCTTTGCAATCTCTCATCCCGTAAATAAAACCCATAGCCCCTTTTTTTTGGCTAGATATACAAATTATTCACAACCTCATCCCTTTTCTTTTTGTTAACACTCTAGGGGAATTTCTTCTCTTAGTCTAAGCTCTTCTTCTCTTATTCTTCTTTTTTTTTTTTTTTTTATATATATATAGAGATTAAGAACTTAGACGGATTTGATTACACGATCTTTCCCTAGAGTTTCTCGCTTTCTTTTCTTTTTCTTTCTACACCTTAGGCTCTTTCTTTAGCCTACACCCGATTTTCACTCACCATCTCTCTAATTTCACTCACCATTCATTCCAACTTATCTTAACCATTCTATCTACCGAATCCCAAGTCATTTATCTAAGGAAGATAAGCTTTGTCGTTCCTTTCTCTTACAAGATTTTTCAATTGTATGCATTTTCAAGAAAAAGGCCTCACTCACAAATAACAAGGGTTTGAAACAATTGGCTTAGGTGATGAGGTGGGGAACTATCCTAAAGATGAAGATAGCTACTCGAATTAGCACAAGAGTGGTAAAATGGATAAGAAAATTCGAGTATATAGATTAAGACCATGAGAATGCATTTCGAACCTCTAGGTGAGACAATTAATGTTCAAATTAGGTTCAAATAAATAGAGTTGGAATCAAATCACAACGAGCTTCATCCTAATCTAAGACATTCAAGCCAAGAGATCAAAGCATGGATTTTCCAAATTTTCAAAGCGGTTCAAGCATCATGACATGATTAACGAGGGCAATGTTTTCGAAGTTCAAGTGTTTAATCATTGTCCCCTATGCATATGAATGTGTCCTAAATGCTTCTAGACTCAATCCTAAAACAAAGATGAGACTATGCAAACTACATGATGATTTTTTTTTTTATGCAATTGAAAATGTACAATGCAAGACTCAAACATATAAATTAAGACAAAGAAAACGATGTTAAATGACAAAGACCTCTCCCCCGGACTTAATTCACACCGTCTCGGTGTGAAATGAATCCGAAGAAAGAGTTAAAAAAAAAAAAAAAAAAAAAAAAGAAATAAAAAGTATGTACAAGGTGTTAAGTGAGGTACCTTGGAGTTGGAGATGAAGATCTTTAGCATTCCTTTGACTGAGGTCACGATCGGTTATAACCGCTCGCGAAAACCGATCGGGGTACATCTTGATCGGTTATAACCGATCGTGGAAACCGATCGATGGGAGCAGTTTTTCGTCGTAACAGGTCGCTACTTCGTAACCGATCGGCATAACCGATCGAGGTAAATTCCGATCGGTTATGACCGATCGACAAGATCGATCGAGACGGGCTGATTTTCCATCGTAACTGGTCGCTATCTCGCAACCGATCGACATAACCGATCGAGGCAAATGTCGATCGGTTATGACCGATCGGTAAGACCGATCGAGCCTGTCCCTTTTTTGACAATTTACTTCCTTGATCCCGCACGTTCTCCTGCTACTCCCGATGTCGTGTAAAACTGAAAACACACAAAAACAAAGATAAAATTCGAACTTAAATCACACATATAAACATATTGACAAAGGATAACATGGGATTGCCTCCCAAGTGCGCTTGTTTTAAGTCTCTTAGCTTGACTTTGTTAACGCCCTATGCGTTTTGGGGCTCGGAAAGAGGAACCGTGGCTTGCTCCTCGATCTTGATGTCTGCCAAGTACGGCTTGCAGCGCTGTCCATTCACCATAAAATCTCTTCCGGATCCGTTCCAAAGCGTTATCGTTCCGTAGGGATGGACTTCTTTGATCGTAAACGGTCCCGACCATCTCGATTTCAGCTTCCCGGGAAACAATCTCAACCTTGAGTTGAACAGTAGGACTTGGTCCCCGGTTTTGAATTCTCTCTTCAGAATCTTCTTGTCGTGGAAGGTCTTTGTCCGTTCCTTATAAATCCTCGAGCTCTCATAAGCTCCTTGTCGGATTTCCTCAAGCTCCTCCAACTGCACCAAACGCTTCTCGGAGGCAGATTTGACGTCAAAGTTGAGTAGTTTAGTTGCCCACAACACCTAGTACTCCATCTCCATAGGAAGGTGGCAAGATTTTCCGTAAATCAGATTGAACGGAATCGTCCCAATCAGAGTTTTGTAAGCTGTTCGATATGCCCATAGGGCATCGTCTAGCTTGGTGGACCAATCTTTCCTTGTTTTCCCAACCGTCTTCTCCAGAATTTCTTTGATTTGGCGGTTTGATACTTCAACCTGACCAGCTGTTTGAGGATGATAAGGTGTAGCCACCTTATGCTTAACGCCATGTCTCTTCAAGAGTCCCTCAAACACTTTGTTGATGAAGTGGCTTCCGCCATCGCTTATCACCACACGTGGGACTCCAAACCTTGGGAATATGATGCTTTTAAACAGCTTCACCACGACTTTAGCATCATTCGTTGGGCTTGCTATAGCTTTCACCCATTTCGACACATAGTCAACCGCTACGAGGATGTATTGGTTGCCATACGAGGATGGGAATGGTCCCATGAAATCTATGCCCCACACGTCAAACACTTCCACTTCAAGGATCGGGTTTTGAGGCATCTCGTTCCTCCTGCTTATATTGCCCTTCCTTTGACATGCATCACACTTAGATACGAAATCATAAGCGTCCTTGAACATTGTAGGCCACCAAAATCCAGCTTGTAGAGCTTTTTGGACCGTTTTGAACGTTGCAAAATGCCCTCCATAGTCCGATCCGTGACAACTAAACAGAATTCCGGGAGTCTCCTCTTCTGAAATGCATCTCCTATAGAGCCCATCGTTGCAACGCCTATAGAGATAAGGCTCGTCCCAAAAATAATGTCGGACATCTTTGTGAAACTTCTTCCTTGAATACCCTTGGAGATTTGGTGGTTCTTTCTCGATTGTCAAGAAGTTGACAAAATCTGCATACCAAGGCGAGCTATCCTCCATGGTGTTTGTCGACAGCATTTCCTTCATCATTGAATCCGCCACGTGCAAGACTCGAATCAAGTTCACTTGTTCTTCGGGTAATGAGTCATCGATGGGGATTGTTTCTTCGTTTCTCATTCTTGAAAAATGATCAGCTACTCCATTTTCAATCCCCTTCTTGTCTTTGATTTCAAGGTCGAACTCTTGTAGAAGAAGAATCCACCTTAACAATCTCGGTTTGGCATCTTTCTTAGCCAATAAGTATCTCAACGCAGCATGGTCGGTGTGCACAATGACTTTCGAACCCACCAAGTAAGATCGGAACTTCTCGAAGGAGTAGACAGTCGCCAACAGCTCCTTCTCCGTTGTTGCATACTTCATTTGAGCATTGTCTAGAGTCCGACTCGCGTAGTAGATTACATGGAGCTTTTTATCCTTCTTCTGTCCCAATACAGCTCCGACAGCATAGTCACTTGCATCGCACATCACTTCAAACGGCAAGCTCCAATCCGGTGGCTGTACAATCGGTGCACTCACCAGGGCACTTTTCAGCGTCACAAAAGCTTCGTGGCATTCTTCATCGAAGACAAAGTCAGCATCCTTGCATAAAAGCCTTGTGAGCGGTCTTGCGATTTTTGAGAAATCCTTTATGAACCTCCTGTAAAACCCAGCATGTCCCAAGAAGCTTCGGATTCCCTTGACCGTTGATGGAGGTTCTAAAGTCATCATAACCTCAATCTTTGCCTTGTCGACTTCGATCCCACTTTCAGAAATGCGGTGCCCGAGAACAATTCCGTTCTTCACCATGAAATGGCATTTCTCCCAATTCAGAACGAGATTTGTGTCTTCACATCTTTTGAGCACCCTGCACAAATTAGAAAGACAACCACCAAACGAAGAACCATATACAGAGAAGTCATCCATGAATACTTCCATTATATCCTCAATATAGTCCGAGAAGATAGACATCATACACCTTTGAAAAGTCGCGGGTGCATTACACAAACCAAAGGGCATCCTTCGATAAGCAAAGGTACCATATGGGCAAGTGAAGGTCGTCTTCTCTTGGTCACTCGGGTGAATTGGTATTTGAAAGAAACCCGAGTAACCATCGAGGAAGCAATAATATGAATGATTTGCAAGTCTTTCAAGCATTTGATCAATGAATGGCAAAGGAAAATGATCTTTCCTAGTTGAGGAATTCAATTTCCTATAGTCAATGCAAACTCTGTGGCCTGTGATGGTTCTAGTTGGGATCAATTGGTCTTTTTCGTTTTTGATCACGGTCATTCCCCCTTTCTTTGGAACTACATGAATCGGGGATATCCAAGTACTATCCGAAATCGGATATATCACCCCCGCTTCAAGTAGTTTCAAAACTTCCTTTTTCACTACTTCTTTAAAGTTTGGGTTCAACCGTCTTTGGTGTTCAATTGAAGCTTTAGATTCATCCTCTAAGTGAATTCTATGCATGCACAATGACGGAGAGATTCCTTTTATATCCTTCAAAGAATATCCTATAGCCTTTCTATACTTTTTCAACTCAGTCAAAAGCATAGATGTTTCCTCATCACTTAATGCATCATTTATGATCACAGGATATGAAGAGTTTGGTCCAAGAAACGCGTACCTTAGACCGTTTGGCAGTGGTTTGAGCTGAAGTTGTGGAGCATCAAGTTCGCTCCAATCATCCTCCACACTAGACTTACCATTGCTAGTGTCTCCTTTTTCCTTGGCTCCCACGCTTTCGCCTATCTCAGAGAAGTATGCTTCTTTATTCCAAGGCAGATGAGAGTCCAGAATCCTCTCGTATTCGAGCGCCTCTTCGTTCACAAGCTTGCGCTCCTCGCTGTTTTGTGTAAGGGCAACTTCTAGGACATCTTCCATGCCTAACTCCATCAAGTATTCATCAACCATCTCATCCAAGGTCTCTATGTAGAAAACCCTTCCTTCTATGGTTGGTTTCTTCATCACCTCCATTATGTTGAATTTCAGAACGAGATCTCCCAAGTGCAGATCGATCATGCCCCTCTTCACGTCAATGATGGCACCCGCAGTTGCTAAGAAAGGTCTTCCCAAGATTATAGGATCCGATGGTTCTTCATCCATCTCCAGCACCACGAAATCCGTAGGGATGATACTGTCCCCAACTTTCAACGGCAAATCTTCAAGAATCCCGATCGGAAAACGGATTGTTCTATCCGCTAAGACTAACGAAATTCTGGTCTTCTTGAAGTTTGTGTATCCCAGCCTCTTAGAAACCGTCAATGGCATGAGGCTCACGCTCGCACCAAGATCAACCAAGCATTTTCCAAAGGACATAGG
>PKML01053299.1:191090-201589 GCA_002933935.1 Eutrema yunnanense | reverse complement strand
GTTTTTTTGAGCTTTTTACATGTCTAAATTGTATAGAAATATTATCTATAGATAATGATTTAAAAAATGATAATGTTACATGGATCACATAAACCAATCCAACAAAGTACGTGTAAATCTTGGTAGAAGACGATTTCTATATTTGGTCAAGACATGCGCACTTAATGTAGACTTTGAAATTTATAATATGACACAACTAGAAAAATAAAAGTATTCAATTAATGAAAATTATATAGAAAATACTCTATTTTTTAAAAGTTAAATTCTTAAATAAAACCTATACCTAAATCATAATGTTCATTTCTGGACTTTTTGGGCCAGTCCGAATCCAACCGGATTAAAAAAAAAAACCCACAAGTCTGAACGGACTCCACCTGAAAGGCTTGATAATATTTGAGCTTATATTTTTTTTTAAAGTTGGTGCCTAATAACTTTGAGGACTGGATCGGATCGGATCAGATCGGATTTTGGGTTTTAGCCCCTAAATTGACATCCCTACCTCTTTGGTTCCGTACCATCTTAGTCAAGTGTTAGGAAAGTCTCTATATCAGACGGTTAGGGTTGTTTATTAATTAATAGCCGCAATTTTTTTATTTACCAAAAATAATAAAAATAAATAGAAAAAATCAATCGAAGAACAATCTGCTCTGCTGTCGAATTAATTACAAAAAAACAAAGCAAAAAAAAAAAAAAAGTTTGTGTCGATTGAATCCAGAGAAAAGCCAAAGAGGGATTTTACTGACTGAGCTTGTCGCAGATGCAATCAACATCCGTCGGTAGTAGCGGCAGCGGAAGCAGCGGCGGAGGAGGAGGAGGAGGGCATGTGAGTCGAAGTGGACTATCTCGGATCCGTTCAGCTCCGGCGACTTGGCTTGAAGCTTTACTTGAGGAAGATGAAGAAGAGTCTTTGAAACCTACTAATCTCGGTCTAACCGAGTTGCTCACCGGGAACTCGGCCGATTTACCTACGAGTCGTGGCTCGTTTGAGTTTCCGATTCCGGTTGAGCATGGATTGTACCAAGAAGGTGGGTTTCACCGACAAAACAGCACTCCGGCGGATTTTCTCAGTGGTTCTGATGGATTTATCCCAAGTTTTGGGATTCCGGCGAATTACGAATACTTATCGCCGAACATCGATGTTTCTCCGGGAAGTAAACGGTCTAGAGAAATGGAAGCACTCTTCTCCTCTCCTGAGTTTACTTCTCAGATGGTAAATGATACTAATCATTTGGGTCAACCAAAATTAGGTTTTTTGTTTTGTTTTTAACCAAAAGAGGAATGGATTTAACTGACTTAGAACTTATTTTAGTTTTGTCAAGTTGTTTGAAAATTGTAGTTATAAATGCTGACTAAGTTCTGGAGATGAGACATGTAAAGATTGAGAGGACCAGTCTTGTCTTAAAATTGACAACTTGCAGTTTACTGAACCAAGCCTATAGCAAGTTGCAGTTTTTATTTCCTTTTTTAGTTATTGTCTCTGTGGCTTTGATTTGAAATATTAAAGAATGCTCATATGGGTAGATAGGTGTTGAGAAGAACATACTCACTGCACATACATCAGTCCACATGATTGCTCATTTCGATTTTGGTGGCTAATGCGTAAACATGTATTGATTCTCCCCATCTCTTATGCACATGTTGTCAATTTTGAGTTAGTACATTGGATGATCCATCGGGAATACATGTGTAACCTATGAATTGTGTGATGTTGATTAAGGTTTCAGGCTTAGTGTTAATTGGCTCGTTTCGTGTTTTTTCTTTTTCTTCTGTAAGTAGAAAGGAGAGCAAAGCAGCGGTCAAGTATCAGGCATGACGGATATGAATATGGATAACGTTATGGAGGACTCTGTTGCTTTTAGGGTTCGTGCTAAACGTGGTTGTGCAACGCATCCTCGTAGCATTGCCGAGAGGGTAAAAAAATAAAATAAAATAAAATCAATTTTTACATACAATTTTGTGGAAGTTTAGTGATAATGGTTCTATCTTTACCTTCAATCCGTGAATGTTTAGTGATATAGTTTTTATCTCTTTCAATTCAAGAAAGTTTATCGATAAAAAGATTCTATCTTACTTTCAATTCATGGAAGTTCAGTGATTTACTGTATGTTTCAGTGAACAGAGAATTGTTCTGTTATTTATTTTTTCTTACCTTTCATTTTGTAGGTACGAAGAACGCGAATAAGCGATCGAATAAGGAAGCTACAAGAACTCGTTCCTAACATGGATAAGGTAATATGTTTTTCATCGTAAATGGATTTTTGATGATCTTAGATGTTATACAATTATATTGATTACAAATATATATATAAATTATTACTAGTCGTTAATAGGTTAGCCTTAATGGAGGCACATTATAATGTGTTGATGGTTCTCAGCTCAGTTAGTAAGTAATTACCAAACTGTGGTATAAGCTATTAAGATTTTGATATCGATTCGGATTGTTGTCCCCTTGATCATCAAATACCGCAGCTTATACAGAGTGTTAAGTATGAATTTGGTTTCGTTTCTATATATCATGAACAAACTGTGGAAATTTTTTGGGTTCTGGCATATATAGAGATCTTAAATCTATCGCGGAAATAGAGATCTTGAATCTAGGCTCTGAGGATTTCGATTTACTTCTTGTCTTTGTTGCAGCAAACAAACACCGCAGACATGTTAGAAGAAGCTGTAGAATACGTGAAGGTTCTTCAAAGGCAGATCCAGGTATATATCTAAACATATATACATATGCACATAAACCTTTTAGAGGAACCCGGCAAATGAATTGGTTTGAATTATAAATGATTACTAAAAAAGTAAACTAAAACAAGAATTCTTAATATCGAATATCCATTTTTGAGTTTGTGTTATTTTGGTGCGGATAATTTAGGAGTTAACAGAAGAACAGAAGAGGTGCACATGCATACCTAAGGAAGAACAATGAGGTTTGCTCCTGAATTGTTTTATATTTGCTAAATGGTAATGATCTGATCGAAAAATTCGAAAGATGATCTTTAACCTGAATTAGATGGGTCTCAGGTTAAAAAAAAGTATAGTATTTGATAAATGGATGTAGCTGTAAAATAAAATTTTTGTACAATAATGAAGAAAGTTAACAAGTTTATGAAAAAACATATATATATATTCTTTATAAAATTAGTGGAAATGACTTTGAGGATGTATTGGTGTTATTTATTTGGATTAATTTCGTATACTCTGGACATTTTCATGTTATTTGACGATATTAAAAATAATTTAGCAATGCTGTTGTTACTTGTAAAACTCAATAAAAACCAATATCTATATATATTTATATATATATCTTTATTCTTATGGCAAACGGTTATATACTTTTTTTGTTCTTGTTAATCTTCTTAATCAAGTCACTACAATAAGTTCTGACAAACATATTCGAGATCCTTTCATACACATGAGATAACCCCGGTTTGAGCCATCAATCAAAAGCCATTTGGGTCCGCATGAAAACTCATTTTGTGTATGTAGCTCAAGCTTCTAGACATATAATTAGAGATATGTTGATTCTAAGATCAGTGATGCAGCATCCAAATATTTTTTATTATCTATTTTATTATTTAGACAATTTCTTTTTATTGTTTTAGATGTTTCAAGGTTTTTAGCTTTTATTATATATAGCTGTTTAGGCTTATTATTTTATTCAATTTTTGATGAAGCACTAGAAAAGTATTCTTAAACCATAGTTTTATGGATATTTTTAAAATCAACGGATTTATAGTTTTATCCCTAGAAGTTTTTGTTACATCAGTTAACATGTCTCTGATACCCTGATGTAGCAGAAGCTTCTAGGGATATAAGTAGAGATACGTTGATTCCAAGAATATCGGAAAACTAGTGTTTGAGAATACTTTTCTCAGTATTTTATCAAAAGCTCTTTAGAAATTTTCTTTTTTATTAAATCATCATAGAACAATAAGCATAAACGGCTATATATAATAAAAGCTGAAAACCCTAAAACAATAAAAAAAAAATATCTGAATAATAAAATAGATAATAAAAATATTTGGGCTGCATCATTTTCTAGAGCCATTAGACAACTGAAAACAAGGGAGATTGAGATATAGGATCATTTTCTAGAGTCATTAGACAACTGAAAACAAGGGAGATTGAGATATAGGAGGGATGAAGCTCTGGAGCGACTCCCTTGGCCACGCCAAAATGCTTTGTGATGCCTAATCTTGGATTCGTGCTTTCATTATTCGATGCAAGCTTCAAATTCATCTTGCGCCAGCTTAAAGAATGTTTTTGGAAGACCAGGCTGCTCGATTATATGTTGTTGTTCCTCGCTTTCTAGTATGGCCCTTGGAAATTTTTCCATTCCTTTGATCCATCTTGGTCAGGAACTCTGATATATGCAATGATTTAAAACTCGGACCAGATGTCGAGCCGGATGTGTCTTTGGATCACGGTTCAACTTGGTCCAACTGGTTGGATCGGGTTTTATATTTTTTAATAATAAATTATTTAAATATAAAGGTATAGAAAAGATAAGATAACTTAGATGACTTTAAATATAAAACATCATGGTTCTATGAATGAAAAACATAATGGTAGATGTGTTTAAGAATCAAAGTCAATAGTTATGAACCAAAATGTTCAAGTTAGTAACTCAATAGTGTTAAAAAGATAATTATCTATTTAACATTAAAGTAATATTTTATTTTTTTAACTTTACCGACTTACTTGATGTATATATACTAGGATTCAACCCATGCTACCTATAGCGCTTGATAATTGTTTTTAAACAAAATGTTATGAAATTTATGAAAAAAATAAATTTATCTAAATTTTATAATATGTCTAACTAATAATTATATATAGAAATGTCAACCCTTACTAACATATCTACTTAACACGTTTTGCAATGAACTAAAATATTATTCGGGCAAACCCGCAAAAACCTATAATCTTGAAAACATAACTCTAATATGCACCGTTTAATGACTATAGTTTTTGTGGCCAGTCCACAAACTTTTAAAAAAATTAATTTCTCTCGTTTGACTATTTATAAAATTAGTAAAATATGTTTTCAAACTTTTGTTTTGATATTTTTTTAAACACATCTAAAATATATTTTCTTTGAATATGCATGAATTGATTATTATTTAATAATCTCTATAATATTATTTAAAAAGACATTTTAGAACTAGTAAAATATGTTTTCAAAATTAATTTCTCTCGTTTGACTATTTATAAAATTACTAAAATATTTTTTATTATGATTATTATATTTTATTACATGAAATGCTATTACAAATAACAAAAAAATAATTGAAATAGGAAATGGTATAATTGTCTTTTACAATTAGTGATAAGAATATGGAAAATAATTATATTGCATTAAAGATGTTATCTACTATATATTTTTAAATAATAATCAATTCATATATATTCAAGGGAAAATTGCTGTTTTTACCCCAAAATTTTGTTTTTATGACAAAAATACACTGTCATTTTAATCAAATGATGCGCTACACTTTCGGGGGTGGAAAATTACAATTACCCCCTTATGACCAAACAAAAAACGCGAAACCGCTATTACCATTTTAACCTTCGCGACATGTCAGACTTCTATAGAGGTCTGACATTTAGACTCTAATAGAAGTCTGATTTATTTCTCTTACCAGACTTCTCTCAGACGTATTCGAGAAGTCTGATACATATTAAAATAGTAAATTTAAATTTAAAATTTTTTAAAAAAAATTTGTTAAAATTTTTTTCTACAATAATTAAATATAGACGATTTTGATGTATAGAAATTAATATTTCATAAAATTGAATCAAATTAAACAAAGTTAGTTAATTATGCCTATACCTCAATAAATATCAGACTTCTCGAAGAAGTCTGATACATATTTAATTAGTAAATTTAAAAATTGTAAAAAATTATTTTGTTAAAAATTTCTTATACATAAATTTAATATAGACGATTTCGAAGTATTAAATTAAATTTCGTAAAATTGAATCAAATTAAAAACATGTAAGGCAAAGTAGGTTGTAAACCTCAAAACATGCTTTGTAATGGAAACATTTACATATAACTTTAGGGTTAGATTCATGGTTTACTAAATTTACATTTGAAAATTTAAATTTGCACATATGTGTTGTAATGTGCATATATTTCACGAATTTGATGCTTTCTAGAAGTTATGTTTTAATATTGTCACTCATAAGTGCTAAATATTAGATTTAGGGTTACTCGGACTTATCGGAGAAGTCTGAGAGAATCGGAATTTCTCAGACTTCTCAGAGATTATCAGACTTCAATTTTAATCTAATTTTTTAAAAGTCAATTACAAAACTACCCTCTCGTTGACCATATGGTTTTCATCAAACTTCTAAAGCAGTCTGAGTATACCACTCAGATCTGAAAATCGATGATATGCAAAAATTTGTACCTATATCTGATATGCAAAACGGGTTAGTTACTGCATTAACTCGTCGATGATGGTGGTTGTCGTAGTTTCTCAGACTTCTCAGAGAATCGGGGTTTCTCAGACTTCTCAGAGAAGTCTGAAACGTATTTAATTTGAAAATTTAAATTTAAAAAATATTAAAAATTTAGTTTTTAGAAATTTTTACTACATAAATTACACATACTCATTGTTGCTGTATATAAATTAAAAATACATAAAATTTAATCAAATTGAATCATTGGAGATGAATTTGGATCTAAACACAAGTTTGCGGTTTCTCAGACTTCTCCGAGAAGTCTGAATTGTATTTAATATGAAGATTTAAATTAAAAAAATAATTAATTCCGTTTATGTATACAAAATTTTTAGATCTATACGAAATAAGACCATTTTTCCATATTCTTTGTCTAGATCTAAACAAACAGATGGGTTTTTAATTAATTCCGTTTTAGATCTACAAGATAGAAGTCCATTTTTCTATGTCAAACAAAAGTTCTAGGTCTGGTATGTATTTTGATGCTTGGTTGTATTCAGTCCAAAAAAACTTGAAAATTACTATATTAGAAGTCGGAAAGTGAATTAAACTCGATACGAAATCTGATACTTGACCTTATCTGAATTAGACTAGATTACAAGTTTGGTTTTCTTGCTTAGTAGTTCTAATACCCATGACGTTTTTTTTCTTTGTTTATGAGAAAATTTTGAAGGAACGAAACTACTTGTTGGAATATTAATGCTCTGGTCCTATTGCAGTAGTCTCGAGTTGCATAAGTTGTCGGTTTCTTGTCCATGTTTAAATATGAAGGAAGTTTACTCCATATACATTTTTGAATTGGCTTGTGCAAAGGCATTGTAATAGTGTTATGACTAGTAAAAAAGTCACACTTGTTTTGAAAAGTTAAGTTGTGTGCAAATTTGGATACCGAGACGTGAAACTATTCCAAGAAATATCCTCTAACATCTTATCTAGTGTGAGGTTTGAATTCGGAATCACATTTTAATTAATGTTGATAAAGGATCAAAGAATGGCTGTAAGTGAAAGAGAATCTTATAAAGCTATAAAATATCATGAGCAAGAAATTTTGCGGCGCCTTGAAATGCAAGAAATATCATATTCATCTTTTACATCGTGATTCCCAGCATCTTGATATGCCAAACCGGATAGGCTCGAGACACAAAGACGGATTAAATGCGCACTAGCTAACTCGATCATGCTCCTTACTTGCCTATCATTTGTGACATAAATAGGAGGGCTATCCGGACCGATCTGTTGCAAGAGTGGTTCCGGTAACAGGTAGATGCACCATTATCTGTAAAACCAATAATGGAAAAACAACATTAGCGATCTTAATGGAAATATCAGACTTCTTCGCGAAGTCTGATTCTATTAGCTACATTACCAGAATTATTAAAAAAATTATTTAAAAATAATTACCGAACATAAGCATGTAAAACTAACGCAGGAGGAACATATACAACTAATACACATATAAAAAATTTAAAATCAACGAAATTCATCACAAATATACAAAAAACGGTTTAAAAAAATTTGTCAATCCAAACTGCCACAGAAGTCTGACAAACAGTACGTCAGACCTCTATGGCAGTATGAAAAAGAGGGTATTTTTGCAATTAGAATGTTACAAAGCAGACTGCGGATGCCGTATGACAAAAAGTTATCAAAGCAGACTTCTATCGCAGTCTGACAAAAAAGGTATTTTTGCAATTGATCCAAACTTTGACTTTTTTTGTCAGACTGCATTAGATGTATGAGAAAAAGAAAAAAGTATTTCTGCAATTGACCAAAATTTTGACTTTTTTGTCAGACTTCGCAGAGAAGTCTGACGTTTGTCAGACTTCGCGGAGAAGTCTGAAAATATTATGGGGTAGTTTTGCAATCGACTGAAGTTTGACTTTCGTTTCCACACTTCCAGCGCAGTCTGAAGAAATTTGCCAGACTGCGATAGAAGTCTGACAAAAATTAGTGTATTTTTTGCGTTGACCAAAATCTTCGATATCAGACTTCTTTAGCAGTCTGACGGATTTTATCATTTTCAAAATGCCATAGAAGTCTGAATTTTTTTTCCTCCTATTCAGACTGCCATAGAAATCTGATATTTTTTCCCCCATTTTGGTCAACTTTTGAAAAATTTCGGTCAATTACTACCAGTGCCCTGTTTTTTTTTCAGACTTCTGATTCCGTCTGAAAAAACAGTCAACTTCCGGTCAAAGTCACTCATTTTTCCGTCATACTGGATATGAAGTCTGAATAAAAAGTCAAGTTTTTGGTCAATTGCAAAACTACCCTATGCCTCGATTAGAGGATTTTTTTTTTGTTTTCAAAAGAAATTACCAGACTTCAATTTTAATCTTAGTATTTAAAAGTCAATTGCAAAACTACACTCTCGTTGACCATATGGGTTTCATCAGACTTCATGGGAAGTCTGAAATCGCGAAACAGATCTGAAAATATGTGAATAATGTGAAAAATCATCTAAAACCGGTTTTGAGCTCGTTTTAACCTTCGTCAAGCGCCCAGAATTTCTAGTTACACCGATACCCAACAAACCCAACCATTTTTATGCAAGAATAACCAAAATCGCAAAAGATCCGAAATTTAACGTTTTTAAAACGTGAATTAGAGATTTTTTGGATGAAATTGGAGAGGAAATAGGAGAATAGAAGGTTGTGAACTCTAATATAGAGGTTTAATGGCTCGAAATTGGTTGTGTGAGGCATTAGGAGCTCAAATTTGGTTGTTAATGGTGGTTGGGTGAATTGGAGAAGATGGCAGTTTCGTAATTAAGTTAGATCTGAAAGTTTTGTTTGTCTTTTGAAAAAAAAGTTAGACTCTAATAGCAGTCTGAGTAATGACATTTGCGTGAATACCCAGACTCTTAAAGGGCAATTCGTGGGATTCTGAAAAAGAGGAGAGGAAGTTGGTATTTTTAGCTTTGACTTCAAATTGTAGGGTATTTTTGCAAATATGCCTATATTCAAAGAAAAAAATATATTCAAAATCTTTATATATTTTTGAATTTTTCACTATAGTTTATTATATTTTATTTGAATTTATATCAAAATAAAAGTTATAAAATATTTTACTAATTTTATAAAAAGTTAGCCACAAGATTTTTTTCTTAAGAGTTCCTGAACTAACCACAAAATTAGAGTCATTAAAGAGTGCATAATAATTAATAGAGCTATGTTCTTAAGATTATATGTTTTACGAGTTGGCCCGGATAATATTTTAGTCCACTGCAAAATTATTTGAATTTATATAAAAACAAAAGTTGTAAAATATTTTACTAATTTTATAAAAAGTTAGACACACGATTTTTTTTTTTTTAAGAGTTTCTGAACTAACCACAAAACTAGAGTCATGAAACGGTGCATAATAATTAATAGAGTTATGTTTTTAAGATTATATGTTTTACGGATTATCCCGAATAATATTTTAGTCCACTACAAAACGGGTTAAATAGACAAATTATTCTGTTTGACAATTCTACATATAATCATGAGTTATGCATATTATAAAATTCAAATAAAAGTAATTTTTCTTAAATTTCAAAACAATTTCTTTAAAAAAAATTACCCCGCGCTAATTATAGAGCGGGTTAAATCTTAGTATCATAATAATTAAGAAACTAAATAGTAAATAACCTCTTTAATGAGAAAGAAATATTTTTCATATGCTTATCACTAATTATAAAAGACAACTATATCCTTTCCTATTTCAATTATTGTTTTCTTATTTGTAATTACATTTCATGTAATAACTTACAAAACAAAGTTTATTTTCAAAAATATATTCTTAAATAATATTATATAGATATATATGTGATCAAACCTATGTGAAGTAATAAGAAGAAACATCTTCTCTCTCTCCTCTCCACACATAACTCTCTCGTCTCTCTCCACTTAACATCTCACCTTTACTCTTGTATACATATATTCACCAATATAAAATATTATAGTTTATAACACGTTATCAACACGATTCGTTCCTATACCAGAAATGTGAGATTTAATTTATGTTTGATACATTTATATTTATTTTCA
>PKML01053299.1:114115-169101 GCA_002933935.1 Eutrema yunnanense | reverse complement strand
GAGCAAAAGAACCCATCGGCATAGACGAGGCTTGAGGTCCTTGTTCTTCAGCAGGTATTTGAGAGCAGCATGGTCTGTGTGAACGATGAACTTGCTCCCAATCAAGTAGGACCAGAATTTCTCAAAAGAGAAAACGACTGCCAGCAACTCCTTCTCAGTGGTGCTGTAATTTCGCTGAGCATCATCCAACGTCCTGCTGGCATAATAAATAACATGGAGTTTTTTTATCTTTCCTCTTACCCAACACAGCTCCAACAGCAAAATCACTGGCATCACACATAACCTTAAAAGGCAAGCTCCAATCAGGTGGTTGGACTACATGAGCACTCACCAATGCCTTCTTGATTTTCTCGAAGGCTACAAGGCAATCATATGTGAAATCAAACTTGACTTCCTTACATAACAGGGCTGTGTGTGGATGTGCAAGCTTAGAGAAATCTTTGATGAACCTCCTGTAAAACCCAGCATGACCAAGGAAGCTTCGTATCTCAGGAACAGATCGTGGAGGTTGCAAGCTCGTCATGACCTGAATTTTAGCCTTGTCGACTTCAATCCCTGCCTTAGAAACTTTGTGCCCAAGAACAATGCCATCTTGTACCATGAAGTGGCACTTCTCCCAATTAAGAACTAAGTGCTTCTCCTCGCATCGCTGAAGCACCTTGCACAAGTTATCCAGACAGTCCTTGAATGACGATCCATATACAGAAAAATCATCCATGAAGACCTCCATAAACTCCTCAGTCATATCTGTGAAAATCGACATCATGCATCGCTGGAAGGTTGCTGGAGCGTTACATAATCCAAATGGCATTCTTCTGTAGGCGAATGTGCCATAGGGACATGTAAAGGTCGTTTTTCCCTGGTCCTCTGGATGTATAGAAATCTGAAAAAAAGCCTGAGTACCCATCGAGAAAACAGTAGTATGGGTGACTCGCTAACCTCTCCAGCATCTGGTCAATGAATGGCAATGGGAAGTGATCCTTCCGTGTAGCCGCATTGAGCTTCCTGTAGTCAATGCACATCCTGTGACCAGTGATTGTCCTTGTAGGGATCAGCTCGTCCTTCTCGTTCTTCACCACAGTTATGCCTCCTTTCTTAGGCACAACGTGAACTGGACTAACCCAAGAACTATCCGAGATGGCATAGATAATCCCTGCTTCCAACAGTTTCATCACTTCCTTCCTGACCACTTCCTTCAGGTTCGGATTCAGCCTCCTCTGACACTCAATCGAAGACTTTGACCCGTCCTCCAGGTGAATCCGATGCATGCACAAGTCTGGTGCTATACCTGAAATGTCAGCAGGAGAATAGCCAAGAGCCTTGCGATACTTGCGCAGCTTGCTCAGCAGTAAAGCAACCTCTGTGGTATTCAAGGAAGCATTAACGATTACTGGGTATGTGGAATTAGGACCAAAAAAACTATACCTCAGATTCGCTGGAAGTGGCTTTAGTTCCACCTTATGAGCATTCTCTGTATTCCAATCTCCAAGCCCAGCAGCTTGCTTAGAACCATCGACCAACTCTCCTTCTGGCCGTAGGGTATCGATCGATACCAGAGGGGTATCGATCGATACTGGTGATGTTGAATCAAGCATCTTTGAGTATCCAGCAGTTTCGTCACATGAACGGACCTCCGAAGTGGCCGAACAGACCAATGCTCTCTCCAGTGGATCCTCAGGATGCATCTCCAGGAAGTACTCTTCAGCTATGTCACTGAAAGTGTCCACATAGAATGTCTGCCCATCGATGGTTGGCCTTTTCATCATCTTTTCCATGTTAAAGGACATCACCAAGTCACCGATGTTGAGAGCGATCTGTCCATTCCTGCAGTCAATTAAGGCTCCAGCAGTTGCAAAGAATGGTTTGCCCAGGATAAGAGGATCCTTAGGCTCAGCACCGTACTTAAGGACGATGAAATCTGTTGGGATCAAGCAATTCCCAATCTTGATTGGGACATCTTCAAGTAGTCCCTCTGGAAGCCGCACTGAGCGATCAGCAAGTACCAGCGAAATCCTTGTAGATTGGAAATTTGTCGTCCCCAATCGCTTAGCAACTGAGTGTGGCATAAGGTTCACACTCGACCCCATATCACAGAGAGCTCACTCAAATCTCTCTGTGAAGATAGTGCAGTCCAAAACAAAGCTCCCTAGGTCTGGTAGCTTCTTAGGAATTTTGTTGAGCATGATCGCACTGCACTCAGCTGTGATCATCATGACACATTCCTCTAGGTTCACATTGTTAGAGACCATCTTCTTCACATATCTCCTGAAAGCTGGAGATGTCTTAATAGCATCAACAAAAGGAAGCTCCACAACCAACTTGTCCAGCATAGCCTTGCATCTGGCATCTTCCCATTCCTTCCTTGTCAGCTTAGGAAGTATATGATAAGGTGCCTTGGGTGTATACACCCTCTCCTTGACAATCTCAGGTTCCTTCTCTGGCTGTGTCTCAGCATCGACCGATACTTCAGGGGTATCGATCGATACACGGGATTTTGGATCCACTCGGGCAGATGTCTGGGCTGGTATCGATCGACACTGGTCGGTATCGATCGATACATGTGGATTCTCAGAATCCCAATCGTCATCTCCAGCAAGATCGACGAGATTTCCTGCAATTGGGCTGTTCTTCACTCTTGTAAGCACCTCTTTTCCACTCCTCAAGGTGATGGCGTTGATGTGTGCCCTTGGATTCTCAGTTTTCCCTGGAAGAAAACCTTCCTGCCTCTTTACAGCTGCTGCTGTCTGAGCCACCTGAGTTTCCAGCTTTTTCTGGGAAAGATTGATGGCTTCGATTTTCCCATTCAGATCGATGTACAGAGAGTCAAACTTCCCATTGAAATCCACTTGCAACTTCTGCTGTCCCAGAAGAATATGTTCCATCATGGATTCCATCTTATTATCTGTGGACTTGGGAGATGCTGGTTGGTACGAAGAGTTCCCATAATTTCGAGTGAAATCGCTGCTCCGAAGTGGTTTCTGAGTAAATTGCTTCGCTCCAAAACCAGATTGGTTTCCCTCTAACTTGTACCCACCTTGCTGATTATTGTTGTTGAAGTTTCGGTTGTTGTTGTACCCAAATCGCTGACCCTGAAAACCAGAACCACCAACGTAGTTAACATCCTCTTCTTCTTCTTCCACATTAGCGACTTCATCAGCAAAGTGCACAGATTTATTTGATTTCCCGATCAGGAAATCCAGTTTGGCCTGCACGTCAGCAATCTGCGACCCATCAATTCCTCCAGCTTGCTTTTTTCTCTCGAAATCAGCATTTTTGGTGCTATTACTAGACGCCAAGTTCTCGATCAGCACAACCGCATCATCCGGATACCTGGTGAAGAAGTTCCCATTACTCGCAGCATCCATACCCATCTGGTATCTCCACCCCTCTGTAGAAAGTGCCCAGCAGCTGCACCTGAGTGAACCCATGGTGCAGACAATCTCTCTGATAAGACTTGAAACGAATCCATGAAGCTTTGAATGCCTCTGTCGGTCCCTGAGCGAACTGAGAGATCTTGTTCCTGAGCTCCTTGGATCTTGCATCATCATAAAAATTTATCAGGAACGCATTCTTCATCTCATCCCACGTAGTTAGCGAATCAGGAGCTAGCTGCTTCAGCCAATAAGCAGCATCCCCACCAAGAGAGTACGGGAAAAGTTTGCAGAAAAGGAACTCATTGGGCACTCCATTGTACTTCATACTAGTGACCAAGTCCTCGAATCTTTCGATATGATCCATGGGATGCTCATGAGGTAGGCCATGGAATGGGTTCTGACTTACGCGAGCGTAATACGCAGGCTTCAGCTCGAAGTCATTCCTCTGAAAAGTCGGGATGCGAATCGCAGCTCGATTGGCATAGAACTGATCAGGCCTGTTGTGCTCACCAAGTGTTCTAGCTCGATCACCCGCAGCATTCCCAACGTTGGCGCACCCAGCTGGCGCGACAATCTCAACAACAGCAGCAGGGACAACGACGTTTCCAGCTTCATCAAGTCGCTGCCCTCCCTCATTGCACACATGACCCTCTTGGTCTCTCAAGACTCCAGCTTCACCAGCTCTTAAAACTACTGGGTTGTTCATCCCTGATGTCTGCTTTGTCTTTCTGTTTGTGCGTTCTAAACGTGCTAGCTTCTCTAACGATAGATTGAATAGCGGAGTGCTCTTGTTTCTTCTGGTTTCACGATTAGGCATGCACCTGAAACACAAAGATCAAGAACGTAAGTAACCAAACAAAATACGTTGAGTATCGATCGATACTGGATGGTATCGATCGATATCAACAAAGAAATCGCCTGTGTATCGACCGATACTAGTGAGTATCGATCGATACCGACGAACTTAGTCGAAACTCGACAGCTAAAATCTAAAGGCGAAATTGAGTCCCCGGCAACGGTGCCAAATTTGATATGCTCAAATTAATACCCTAAACAGTACTAAAGCAGTTGCTGCAGTATATCAGGGTTCGAACACAAGAACTCAGAGAAATCACACAATAGATTAAATAGAATCGAATCAAGCTAAGCAGTTCAGATTAAACAAAAAGCAGTAAGCAGTAAACAAGTAGTAATTCGATGGCAAAAAAATAGGTTCAGGGATATTTCTCAGAAAATCAATGAATATAAAATAAACTAACTAATCAGGGTTCAGGTTACGCACGGTTCTCGAACTCAAATCACTAAAGTATAATTAACCAACTGTCGTTGCAAGAACTATCTAAATCTAAACTTCAAAATCCCAAATTTCTTTGCAAATCCCTAAGAATAAATCAGCTTTAATTTCAAGTTTGATATGTTCACAAATCAATTAAACCAAATCNAACCCCACCACACAGCCTCGCCCACGAGTGAAGACCTCATGGAGATTATAACGTACCGTTGCCCTCTAGAAGCTGCCGATTCCTTGACAAAACCAGTCCAAGAGGATGAAATCAAGCGTGTGCTCTTCTCTATGCCACCAAACAAAACGCCGGGACCTGATGGTTACACTATGGAATTTTATCGAGCTGCGTGGCCAATCATTGGTAACGACTTTGTAGCCGCCATCCAATCTTTCTTCGAAAATGGTTTCATGCCTCATGGAGTTAATGCTACTATTTTAGCTCTGATCCCGAAGACGGTTGACGCAAAAACTATGAGAGACTACATGCCTATTGCCTGCTGTAATCTGATTTACAAAGTGATTTCGAAGATCATGGCGAATAGACTCAAGCAGATTCTTCCGGAGGGTATGGTCCCAAATCAAAGTTCTTTAATCAAAGGACGGTTACTGCTGGAGAATGTTTTATTAGCAACAGAGCTCGTCAAAGACTATCACAAGACATCGATCTCCCCAAGGTGCGTTCTGAAATTAGACATCGCAAAAGCTTTTGACACGGTCCGTTGGGATTTTTTAATCGCCACGCTACAGGCAATGGGTATTCCAGCTCTATTCATTGGGTGGATCCGGAGCTGTATATCCACTGCCGCATTTTCAGTTTCGGTAAATGGTGAGCTTGAAGGGTTTTTCACGAGCTCGCGTGGCCTCCGACAAGGTTGCTCCCTTTCCCCCCTATCTATTCGTCATCGCGTAAATGTCCTTTCGCTACTCTTAAATTAGGCCGCTAGGGATGGGACTATTGGATATCATCCCTGTTGTCGGGATTTAAATCTAAACCACCTCAGCTTTGCGGACGACATGATGGTCTTTATGGATGGGTCGGTGGAATCTCTTCACGCTACGATATCCGTACTCAATGACTTTGCAAGTATCTATGGCCTGAATATTAACGCCTCTAAATCCTCGATTTATATTGCGGGACGAAATGGTATTCCGCTCACCGTAGCTGCTGGAAATATTGGGATCCCGACAGAGAGTCTTCCGATTCGCTATCTTGGGTTTCCGCTCACGACAAAAAGCATGACGAAACTGGATTATTAGCCTCTGATTGATAAAATAAGAACTCGCATGGTCTCTTGGTCAAGTAAACTATTGTCCTTCGCCGGGAGGCTGCAGCTGATCCAATCGGTAATTACAAGTGTCATCAATTTCTGGAGTTCGATGTTTCGGTTACCGAAAAGGTGTTTTGACACAATCGAGAGCATGTGTGGAGCTTTCCTCTGGTCTGGCTTGCCACATATTACTACAAAAACAAAAGTTGCATGGAGTGATGTTTGCTCACCTAAGAGTGAAGGTGGTTTGGGCATCCGGAGGATGCACGATACGTCACGAGTCTTTGCTCTACGACTAATTTGGCGATTATTTGAGAACTCGGGATCGCTATGGGTTGCCTGGACCAGACATTACCTCCTCCGCTACTCCTCTTTTTGGGATGTCAAGGAGGGGTCTCGAGGCTCCTGGATTAGGAGGAAACTCCTAAAGCTCCGTCCGTTGGCCGAAACGTTTCTCCGTGTCGACATATGTGATGGCCACACAGCTTATTTTTGGTTCGATGACTGGCTAAACATGGGACGGCTTCTAAATGTCGCGGGAGATGGGGGGACACGGATGCTGGGTGTGCGACGGGAAGCTACGATATCTGAAGTGGCTACTGATCAGGGGTGGGTTTTCCGGCGATCCCGCGATCTCGCAATAAAACTGCTCCTTCAAAAGATCAGAGCCTCTCCTTTACCGAATCCCTTAGCTGGGCCATATATTTTTCTTTGGAAACATGAATCCAATGACTTCAAAGACCACTTCTCCTCGAAAAGGACATGGGAATTAATTCGATCGACAAAACAAACAATCCCTTGGCACAAGACGGTCTGGTTTGTGCAATCGGTTCCTCGTTTTGCCCTCATTACTTGGCTCGCCATCCGGGATAAGTTAGCAACGGGGGCAAGAGCTCGGAATTGGGGTGCAGCACAACCTTGCACTCTCTGTGGAGAACCTGACGAGACACGAGACCACATATTTTTTGGGTGTCCCTATTCGTATACGGTATGGACATTTTTATGTGCTGGTTTACTTGGGAGAGGAATGAATCGAGCTTGGCATATTACTCTTCAGTCATTGACACATTTTAGAGGGAGTAAGACATACTCTATTCTAGCCCGCCTCGCCTTCCAAGCTACGATCTATAGAATTTGGCGAGAACGCAATGGGAGACGGCATAACCGGCCATGTCGTTCACCATCACAGCTTGCACACTCTATAGACAAGGACCTTCGTCATCAACTCATTGCGCTCTACGGAGAGGACGGAAGCAACACAGACCTCCTCGCTCGCTGGTCAAGCATATGCAACATCCCCTGAACTCCACTTTGAACTTGTTTTGAGTTAAAAATAGTTGCACTGTTTCTGCTTATTTTCTAAACTTCCCAAACTCTTGTACATATTTTTTTCTTGTTGATCTATAAATTTCACATTTCAAAAAAAAAAAAAAGGCGTTCCTGAAGAATTATTTCGTCCAGAAGACGAATATCATATGTTTTAAATTATTGTTTTTTTTTTAATTTCTGTTTATTATCGTAAATTATATGGAAGGCTTGCCTCCTATATTATTTTAAATTATGTCTTTATTATGTTTACGAGTTTTATTGTGTTTCTTTAAAATTGGAAATTTAAATTGAATTATCATTAAATTAATGAATTGATATATTATGATACAATTATCATGTCAAATTTGGCGAAGCTCGAAATCGCTGTCCTTGATATATCTGGAAACAATTATGTGAGATATGCAATAGCTGCAAAGATGCATTTAAAAGGAAAAGAGTTTCTTGATACCATCGATAAATAAAAAACGACTCCATAAGAGAAAAAGGCAAACGCCATGATATTTTTATTCCACCATATCCATGATGGTTTAAAAGATGAATATATCACGAAAGAAGATCCTGTAGATCTTTGACAATCACTCAAAGATAGATTTGATCACTAGAAATATGTGATCTTACCAAAAGCTAAGCATGAGTGGTTAAACCTCTGGTTTCAGGATTACAAGAGCGTTAGTGAATATAATTCCGCTCTGTTCGGAATCACTTCCAGGATAGTGTTATGTGGAGAAAAAACAAGCGATTTTGATGTGATCGAGAAAACTCTCCAAGCATTTCATCTTGGAAACGTAATCCTGCAGCAACAATACCGGACAAATGATATACGAAGTATTCATAGTTGATGCAAGTTTTCTTGGTGGCAGAATAAAATAATGAATTTGTGACATTAAACCATCAATCTCGTCCAACTGGATCAACTCCATTTCCAGAAGTGAATGTTGCATCACCCAGCTATAATAATTGGCAAAATAGACGTGGACGTGGTCGAGGTAATGATCGCAGCCATGGATGAGGATTTGGACGTGGATGTGGACGTGGACAAGGAAGAAAGTTCCGTCCAAATGATTTCAACACTGACATAAATAATAGAAAGTTTAAAGGAAATTAAGTTGGTCGCGTGATGAATAAACAACATGATAATGCTTTTTACAGATGCGACATGAAAGGACATTGGTCCCGTACCTGTTTTACGCCAAAATATTTAGCCAATCTGTATCAAGAATCAAAAAAGGCGCAAGGAAAAAAGGTGAAACCAAATTCATCTATGGCAAATCCGGACCTTCTTTTGATGGTATAAATAATTATACACATCTCGATATTGCTGATTTTGTGGTTGATCCCGAAGATATCAACGAACGACTAAGATCTTCATGGAGAAGAAAAATATGACATGATAGTATACATATTTGTGTTTGTTAATCTTCATAAAGAAGAAAATAATGTTTATAAATATGATTTAACATGTTCTTCATGGGATTTGTTGGGAATGGTTTGTGAGTAGTCTTTTAGAGTCTAAAAATGGGGTTGATTTAGGGTGATCTAATAGATATTTTATGATGTTTAGGGATATATTTAATGATTTCTTTTCTTTCTAAGTGATCATAATGCTAGATTGAGATTGAGAGAGTCAATCTAGATCATAGGGAATTTTATTCACACAAGTTGTTTGATGAAATTCCCCAAAGAGCTTAGTAAGAGATAAACATGCTTAACCTATGAGAGTAGTTGTTTAAGGTGTTTATTGGTTGATTTTCGGCCATATCTTCCAATCTCGTTCTTGGTATTTTTCGCGAGTAAGAATGCTTCTATCTCCCCACAGACGGCGCTAAACTCTGTGAGCCGAAATCCACACGATTGATTTTTGTAGAAGACTTTTAAGGGAACATAAGCTTCTGAGGAAAAATACAGGTAAAGATCCAAAGATGGTTGTTTTATTGATGTTTAGTAAGCGTATGAGTACAGAGTTGAGTTGTTAAGAATTTTCGCTAGGGTTTTTTCCCTATGATTATGAATGCCATTTATATGGGTTTACATTGGCGAGAATCTCCGAAGGAAAAGGAATATTTCCTTTTGCTTCCTGCGGCCGACTTAGGTTAGGGCAATCGATGATATGGGCTTTCAACTCGGCCCACAAGTCAATGAATGATTGGGATATCAGCCCATAAGCGTCCTTCTCGGCCCACTTGTATCTAATGGGTTCGCTCTTGCAAGGTGAGCCGATCCGTCTCGAAGCGGTCTCGGTTCGGCCGAGAGAAGATATTACTTTGGCCTCGGTTCGACTTTATCTTTATTCAGACAGAATCGCTGAGGTGGGGCCTTTGGGACATATCGTGCAAAGTCGTCTTCTTACGGCTCGTGTCTTTTATATTCTTTCAGGTCGGTATAACTTGTTGTCTTGAAATGTTAATTTCGAGTGGGTGTAAACCGACCCCAACAACCTCTTTCTCGGTACAAGTATAAACGGGAGTTGGCTGGGTTTTTCCGAAGCAAACGAGGGTTAAGGCAAGGTTTCTCTCTTTCTCCTTACATGTTCGTGACATGTATGAATTATCTGTCTAAGATGATTGACGAAGCAGCAACAACGAGAAAGTTTGGATACCATCTGAGATGTTAGAACATCACTCCAACATACTTGTGTTTCGGGGATGATTTAATGGATTTTACGGATGGAAAGAAGAGATCGATATAATCGATTTTAGAAAAGAGGTTGATGTGTTTGATAGAAATTCAGGACTAAAAATCAGTTTGGAGAAATCCACTCTATATATGGTAGAGATCTCTCCATCTAATATAGATTTAATCTTAGCAAATTTCCCATTCGTTTCAGGTCAGCTTCCAGTGCGTTATTTGGGTCCACCACTTCTCACAAAATGTATGATGGCAAATGACTACTCGCCTTTAGTGAAAAAAATCAGAAGTCGCATAGGTACATGTACAAATCGGTTTCTTTCATATGTTGGGCGTCTACAACTCATTCGTTCAGTTTTGATGAGTATCACAAACTTCTGGTCAGTTGCGTTTCTGCTTCTGGGAACGTGCATTCACGAGATTGAGAAACTGCGTTCAACCTTCTTGTCGTCAGGCCCAAAGCTCAACACACACAAAACAAAAATGTCGTGGAGTGAGGTTACAAAACAAAAGCATGAAGGTGGGCTTGGACTGAGACCGTTAAAGGAGGCAAATACGGTAAATGGATTGAAGCTTGTATGGAGGATTGTATTAGCTAAAAACTCACTGTGGGTAAAGTGGATTCATATGTATCTGATACGTAAAGAATCTTTTTGGTCGATAAAGGAGAAATCAAACTCAGGCTCGTGGATTTGGAGGAAAATCCTAAAGCTGTGACATTTAGCAAAACTTTTTTACCGAGTGGAAGTGAGGAACGGGAAAGGTACATCGTTCTAGCATGACCATTGATCTCCTTTGGGTACACTTTGGGAAATTCTTGGTGACCGCGGCTGCACAGACTTGGCCATCAGTATAAATGCAACGGTGAACGAGGCTATGAAAAATCATAGACGAAGAAGATATCACATTGTGTTGTTAAACATGGTTGAGGATGAGATCATGAAAGCCAGAGAAATGGTAAAAACAGAGAATGATATAGCACAATGGAAACAAAGACCTGATAAATTCACAAAGAGGTTAAACTCGAACCACATTTGGAATCTCATTAGAGAGGAACAAGTGAGTTACGAGTGGGCTAAAGTTGTTTGGTTTACTCATGCCACTCCCAAGTTCTCGTTTCTACTGCGGACCGCGATGCACAATAGACTAGCTACATGGGATCATATGGTGGAACTGGAACCCAAACAATGATGCATCATGTGTTTTATGTCAACATACAATGGAGACAAAACCCATTTGTTCTTCAACTTTGTGTACTCGGCTCAAGTCTGGGAGTCTCTTGCGAAAGGGCTACTTAAAGATAACTTCACCACGGATTGGAACATGATTGTTAATCTCCTTAACGATCCCAACCAAGACTGTATTCATCTATTTAACCTCCAATATGATTTTCAAGAAATCGTATACTGGATATGACGATAGCAAAATGCAAGCAACCATGGCGAGCAATCTATTCTACCGATGAATTTGGCGAAGACAATTGATAAGAGTGTTCGAAACCGGCTAAGTACGATACGCTTTCTCGGAGACCAAAAGTATGAGGGAAGCCTCATGTATTGGTTTGCCACAATAGACTAGTTTCTGTAGATTTGTTTTCCTTAAAAACTCAACAAGGATACAAGGATACACTTGATGTACAAAATGTTTTTTTTTGAATAAATTTTAAATTCAATTAAAAAAATAAAAATTTGTTACATGAATTAGAAACTCAACAAGGATAAATATTTTCTAAGATCAAAATAAAGACCAAAATCAAATAAAACAATCATTTTATTTATTCCGTCATGAGAAAAGAAGAAACATAGTGATATATCATGATTTTTACCCCTTTTAGGCCATGATATAAGCCTGTTTTATAGTCTTTCTAGTATTTTGGAGTCTTTTAGAGTCTTTTACAGGTTTTAGCACGTTTGGAGCATAATTGGAGATATTGGAGCTTTCTGGAGCATTCGGGAGCAAAGCAGAAGTTCGTGTTGCTGAGTACCCGATTTGAAGCATCAAGTATCGATCGATACTGCCTAGTATCGATCGATACCCATCGCAGCAGACACGACCCGCGACTTTTCCAAGAGTTGAAGAATTGCAGAATTGCCCCAGAAGACTTTATTATTTACAATAAGCCCCAAAACGTGATTTATGTTATTTAATAGGATTTTACAGCCACTTTTATGAGGACGCTTTATTTTTACTTTGGTTTTGTGAGAGAGCTGTTGAAGGGAGACAAGTCTGAAACTTTGTTCATCCGAGAGAAGATTTCGAACCCTCTTATTACTCTTTCTATTTTATTTGATGATTTATTCAAACATGTTTATTGCTTCAATTTCCATGTCTGAGTAGATCCACTTTAGGTTTAGGGTTTTCTCATAGGGATTTCTTTGAATGCTAGGTTGATTTATTGTTAGGGTTCATAATCTGAATTAGTTCTTCGCCCTAGGTTGTTCTCAAAGCTAATTCTAGATTGATCACGTAGAACTTAGATCTTAGGTTAATCGATTAGGCACGACAGTGCAATTGAGTAATCTGAAAGAACTTAAGGTCAGAAAATTGATTATTCGCAAAGAGATTTGGTTTAATTGATTTGTGAACATATCAAACCTGAAATTAAAACTGATTTATTCTTAGGAATTTGCAAAGAGTTTTGGAATTCTGAAGTTTAGATTTAGATAATTCTCGCAACGACAGTTGGTCAATTATACTTTAGTGATTTGAGTTCAAGAACCGTGCGTAACCTGAACCCGGATTAGTTAGTCTGCATTCATTGATTTTCTGAGAAATATCCTAGGCCTATATTCTCTCCATCGAATTTACAACACTTTTACTGCTTATTGTTTTTTGTTTCATTTGATTTGCTTAGCTTGATTCGATACTATTTTGTCTATTGTGCGATTTCTGTGAGTCCTTGTGTTCGACCCCTACACTTACTACAACAGCTGCTTTAGTACTTTTAGAGTATTAATTTGAGCATATCAAATTTGGCGCCGAACTAATTTCTCCATTAGATTTTAGCTGTCGAGTTTTGACTAAGTTCGTCGGTATCGATCGATACTACCTAGTATCGGTCAATACTCGTCGTTTTCTTTTGTTGATATCGATCGACACCACTTGGTATCAGTCGATATTCATCACGTTTTTTGTTACTTACGTTCTTGACTTTTGTGTTTCAGGTGCATGCCTAATCGTGAAACCAGAGGGAACAAGAGCACTCCGCTAGTTAATCTATCGTTAGAGAAGCTAGCACGTTTAGAACACACAAACAGAAAGGTAAAGTAAACATCAGGGATGAACAACCCAGTGGTATTAAGACCTGATGATGCTGGAGTTCTGAGAGACCAAGAGGGTCAAGTGTGCAATGAGAGAGGGCATCGACTTTATGAAGCTGGAAACGTCATTGTCCCTCCTGCTGTTGTTGGTCAGATTGTCGCACCAGCTGCACAAGCCAATGTTGGGAATGCTGGGGTTGATCGAGGTAGAACACTTGGCGAGCACAACAGACCTGATCAGTTCTATGCCAATCGAGCTGCGATTCGCATCCCAACTTTTCAGAGGAATGACTTTGAGCTAAAACCTGCGTATTACACTCTTGTAAGTCAGAATCATTTCCATGGCCTATCTCATGAACACCCCATGGATCATATCGAAAGGTTCGAGGATTTGGTCACTGGTATGAAGTACAATGGAGTGCCCAATGAGTTCCTTTTCTGCAAACTTTTCCCATACTCTCTTGGTGGGGATGCTGCTTATTGGCTGAAGCAGTTGGCTCCTGATTCGCTAACTACATGGGATGAGACGAAGAATGCATTCCTGAACAATTTCTATGATGATGCGAGATCCTAGGAGCTCAGGAAAAAGATCTCTCAATTTGCTCATGGTCAGACAGAGGCATTCAAAGTTGCTTGGATTCGTTTCAAGTCTTATCAGAGAACAAGATCTCTCAATTTTCTCATGGTCAGATAGAGGCATTCAAAGTTGCTTGGATTTGTTTCAAGTCTTATCAGAGAGATTGTCCTCACCATGGGTTCACTTAGGTTCAGCTTGATATATCATGGTTTTTACCCTGTTTAAGCCATGATATAAGTCCTTTTATAGTCTTTTCTAGTGTTTTGGAGTCTTTTAGAGTCTTTCACAGGTTATAGCACGTTTGGAGCTTAATTGGAAGTATTGGAGCTTTCTGGAGCATTTGGAGCAGAAGCAGAAGATCGTGTCGCTGAGTACCTGTTTTTACGTCTAGCATCGATCGATACCCCCATGGTATCGATCGATACCCAGCACAGCAGACACGACATCGCGACTTAATGAAGAGTTGAAGAATTGCAACTTGGTCCAGAAGTCTCTGATAATTACAAGAAGGCCCCAAATCGTGTTTTAGGTTATAAATAGGATTTTACAGCCATTGTTTAGGCTATGCTTTATTTTGCTTTAGTTTAAGAGAGATTTTGGTGAGAGACAAGTCTGGTTTCCCTTCGTCCGAGATCAGATCTCAAAACCTTGTTTCTCTTTCTGATTTTATATAAGAGTATTTATTCAACATGTTTATGGATTTAATATTCATGTCTGAGTAGATCACTTGTTAGGTTTAGGGTTTTCTCATAGGGATTTCTTTGAATGCTAGGTTGATTTTCTGTTAGGATTCACTATCTGATTAGTTCTTCACCTTAGGTTGTTCTCAATGCTAATTCTAGATTAATCACCTAGAACTTAGATCTTAGGATAATTGATTAGGCACGAGAGTGCGATTAATTACCTGATAGAACCTAGGTGAGCAAATTAATTATTCGCAAAGAGATTTGGTTTAATTAATTTGTGAACATATCAAACTTGAACTTTAAAGCTGATTTAGAATTTAGGATTCGCAAAGAGATTTGGAATTCCTAGGATCTAGATTTAGATAGTTTTCGCAACGAGAGTTGGTTAATTATATTTTAGTGATTTGAGTTCTAGAACAGTGCTTAATCCGAATCCTGTTAGTTAATTTAGCTGCATTCATTGATCTCCTGAGAAATACCCTAAGCCTACGTCTCCCCAATTGAATTTACAAACGTTTTACTTGCAATCCTGTTTTTAATTATATCATCTGGTTTAGCTTATTTCTGATCTATAGAATTTATTGTGTGATTCTTGAGTTCTTGTGTTCGACCCCTTGATTTACTGCAGCAACTGCTTTAGTACTTTTTAGGGTATTAAATTGAGCAAATCACAGCTGCTGGGCACTTTCTACAGAGGAGTTGATTGGGGGTACCATATGGGTATGTATGCTGCGAGTAATGGGAACTTCAACACCAGGTATCCAGATGATGCGGTTGTGCTGATTGAGAACTTGGCGTCTAGTAATAGCACCAAGAATGCTGATTTCGAGCGGAAAAAGCAGGTTGGAGGAGTTGATGGATCGCAGATTGCTGAGGTTCAGGCCAAGCAGGATTTCCTGATTGGGAAGTCAAAGAAAACTGTACACTTTGCTGATGATGTCGTGAATGTGGAAGAAGAAGAAGTGGATGATGTTAACTACGTTGGTGGTTCTGGTTTTCAAGGACAGCAATTTGGGTACAACAACCGAAACTTCAACAACAACAATCAGCAAGGTGGGTACAAGTTTGAGGGGAACCAATCTGGTTTTGGAAAAAAACAATTTACTCAGAAACCACTCCAGAGCATCGATTTCACTCACAATTATGGGAACTCTTCGTACCAACCAATCTCTCCAAAGTCCACAGAGAATAAGATGGAATCCATGCTTGAACAACTTCTTCAGGGACAATGTGCTTTCCTTCGCTATTTGGAAACCTCCCATAGAGCATACTCTGGATGCCTTTTGAATCCCCTTTACTGTTGCAATTCTATGCTCGGTAGGGAATTTTATACATTGATGGTAGTTGAGGATACAGCCCCCATCGAATGTATCCAAGTTCTGCCTAGGATGACATTGAATGGGGTCGGCCTATCTATCACTGCGAATTCTACCATCCTGCGTACTCCTGCTGCTATTACAGGGAGTCTTATTGTTCCGAGGGATAACGTTGTTTCCCCGAAGAAACCGGTTAACATCATCTTATCCCCCTCGATTTCGTGATATGGTATGCCCATTTCCCTAATAACACTTAGGAGGATGAGCTCTACGGAGCTCCTGGTGTCCACAAGCATCTTGGTGAGCTCGCATCCACACACTTCCAGCATGATTAGGAGAGCATCATCATGTGGAGAATCTAGTTCAATGGCCTCGCTCTCCCAGAACAAAATTTGCGTGCCAGGTCCCTTGAGTGGGATTTTGTCACGTATGTCAGTATTTACCCTCCGTTGATGTTTCTTGATCGAATTCACGGGGTTGCGACATAACCGGGATCCTCCATGAATGAAATTAATTATTTTCTTCATGCTGGGAGGAGGTAGATCTGCCTCCTTATCCTTAGGGGGATCTCGCCTCGTTCAATCCTCGGATGAGCGTTCTCGCTTTCGATTATCCTCAGATGGGCGATCTCGCATTTTGCCATCCCGAGTTGGATAGTAGTTCTTCCTTGGAGGGGGTTTCTCCAGCTCGACACTGCCCACTTCTCCCGCTGTGAATTTTGCAGCGAGCTGCTTCTTAACCTCGTAGCACTCCTCAGTCGAACGACCCTTGATTTTATGAAAATCACACCACTTCCTGGAATCATAAGGCTTGAATCTGTTGTGAGGTGGGCTTCCTACTGAGTACGAATACAACCCCTGATTTTGTCTTTGGTCTTGGGACTCTTTCTTCCCAAATGTTTTAGGTCCATGGGAGTTTGTCGTCTGAGCTTGCTTACCTGAGGTTGCGGGTGCCTGCTGCTTCGATTGAGCTGCACTTGCCTCTTCGAGAATAATCCAGCGCGAAGCACGGTGTAGCGCATCATCTAGGGACACCGGCTCCCGGACTGTGAGCTCCTCAAAGAATTTTGAGGTTTTTAGCAGTCCATTTTGAAGGCCTTTCAGGGCCGTTGGGTTATGTAGATCGGCAATTTTTGCCTTAACGGCCTTAAAACTGTCAATGTGCTTCCACAACGAGTCACCTGGCTTTTGAGTAAGTACCCACAGATCGGCCTCCGAGGTCTCGATCTGGATAAATACCGAATATTGCTTCAAGAATGCTGCTTGAAACGGGGTGTAGTTGTCGATCGAATTCGGCTTCAGGGAGGTGAACCATTCCAGGGCCAAATCCGTTAGGTTTTCGGCAAAGAAACGACCGTTTGCTGACTCGAGGTCGCCCCCGAGTAGTCGCATCCTTTAGAAGGTGAATTTGAAACTTCTCATAAATGCCTTGGGGTCGGTTTCTCCGTTATATCGGGGAAATCGGATATTCCCGACATCGCCGAGCTATGGGCTCGCAATCCGCGAGGTGAATGAGGTCTGATTGACTTCATCAATTACCCTATCTATTTCGGGTGCTGAGCTTAGAGCGGCATTGACCTGTATTCTCATCCGCTGAAGTTCGGCACTAGTTTCTTCATAATATTTCTTAATTGAGTCAAACCCATGCGAGGCGCCGGGTCCCATATCGTTCTCGTTATTGCCCAAGAGTCAGAGCATGGACTCTCCAGCGAGCTGGGCATGGTTGATGACCCCATTTTCAGGTCGTGTTTCGACCTCGGGATTGTCCCGAGTTTCAACTTCATTGGCGCTCCCAGAACGATCCTGACCGACTAATCGGTCTGAGGTCCAACCTACTCCCGGGAAGGTCGCAATTGATGGGGTCCCTCCTTATGCAGTCTAGATCGTGGAAGGAGTGAATATAGGGTCCGATATCATCATGCTGAACCGCGAGGTGGTGGCTGAGCCGACCATTCTGCTTGTCGTGGCAACAATACCAGAAAAGTTTAGCCTCGTTACTGGTGGAGGTGAAAACATTAGCCCTCCTTGTCCTAGTGCAAGCGGGGCTTGTGTTCCAAGTGGGGGGGGGGGGGAACCGCCTGATCGCGCCTGTCCGTGCCGACCTTTCGAGATCGTCTTGGCGAGCTACCATTAGGCGATTATGTTCTATGAGAACCGATATCAAGTTCCGGATCTCAGCTCTTTTATCCGCAGCTGGCTGGTTTAAGATTGCAGGTCTCGAAGGATCAACAGTTTCATTGGTCCCAGTGGTGACATTCGTTCCATTCGTTCCCGAGGTGGTAATGAGAACGTTTGTTGTTCCATCCGAGCTTGCCGAAGCGATGGTGTTAGGCTGGGGTGGTGGAATGGAGGTTTTTATAACTCCGGATGAAGCGGTGACTGCTGCGCTTGTTGTGCCCGACATTATCCTCTTTCGAATGATCAATTTCGTAGGTTACGAGAAGGAAATTGTTTTGCTCCTTCCCCACAGACGGCGCCAAATTGTGAGAGCAGAATCTCATAACCTCAATTCTCAGCGTGCATGCTGTATGTTCGTGAAAATAACTTAGAAGATTTTGAGTGAAAAGTTGTATATTCCTTTGTTTGCCAAGAATTTGGTCCCTTACAATAAGGCTGGTGTTTCAAACTTATACCTGCTGAAAACGTAACTGCCTCATTATTATACACATTAAATATATAATTGAATTTGTAATCTTCTGTCTTTAATACAGAGTAATTTTGTTGGCCCATGCTTTGAATTGGCCGAGTGCATGCTCATATCTTCCTGCGAGCTCGCTTTTTTTCCTCGTGTTTGGTTCTTCCAACTTGTTGATTTGCTCTACCTCGCGACCTCGCTTACTTCAGCTCATAAAAGTTCCCGTGAGACCTTTCCTTGGGCCGAGCCTTCTTTGTCTAGCCTGTTTATTCGTTATGTGCCTTGAGCGCGGAATTTGGGCCCAACAGTGGCCACCGACTTGAATCATCACCTAGGGAAAATTGTGATTTAGGTCGTCCTATGGGCATGCGGCTCGGCCTATAGCACTTGACTCACGAAGACTTCTTCTCGGCCCGTAAAGCATGGCTCGGCTCACGGAATCCTTCGGCCCATGAAGCGTTGCGTCGCTTCCTCGTACCTTCGGCTCGGCCCATGGAGTGTTTGTCTCGGCCCATGATTCTTTGTTGGTTTCAGGCTCGGCCTTAGATGTCCTGGTTCGGTCTGGTCCGACACTTCCCTTCGGCTCAGCTCGCCTCGACGAACTGATTCATGGTGTCGGTTTGGTTTGGCGCTAGTTCGGCTCGGTTTGGTTTAATTTGGCTCGGTCCGAGGCAGGATGGTTCGGGTCGAGGCTTCTCCTCTACCGCTTGGTTCAAGATGAGGTGATTTGAGGTGAGGTGATTTGAGGCGAGGTGGTCCGAGGCGAGGTGGTTTGAGGCGAGGTAGTTCCCCTCTGCTCGATTGGTTTGCCTCGGCCAGAGTTATCCATCCTCGGCTCGGTTGGTTCGAGGTGAGGTGGTTCGAGGCGAAGTGGTTTGAGGCAAGGTGGTTCTCATTGGCTAGATTGGTTCGCATTGGCCAGAGCTGTCCTTCCTCGGCTCAGTTTGTTCGTGGGATTGTTGCTTGTCTCTCGAAGTTCCACCAGGCCCACGTAGTTTGGCTAGGCTCGGCTCGGTCCATTTCTCCATACTTAGTCGTTTTAACAGTTGATCTTGGTTAGTGAAAACCGACCTCAACAGTTCGCCCCCCAGCTCGTCAGACTCAGTGATGATTGTGACGAGGTAAGTATTCATTGACGAGATCAAATGTCAAGATGAATCGCCTCTATCATTGACGAAATCTTCCTGTTGTAAATTTGAGATGGTGTCGAGTCAAAGTGTTGTCGAACTACGCGTCTCGATTTGTTGCCGAGCCGAGCTAGGTGTCTTGCTCTGTTTTCGAGTGATGTGGGTAAAGTTTTCACCCAATTTCTACTACCTGCAAGCGCACATCAAATCAAAATAGTATATGTGGGATCGATCAACAGAGACCTCAAGTTGTACTACAAATTTATGAGAATAAAATCAAGCTAAAACAAATTATTATGGTTTTGGTTTTTGAAAAGATTGAAAACTAAAATGTGTAAACAAGTAAATAAAACGATGCAAATTCAAGAAGAGAAAACACTAAGCGTACGGTTGATCGCAGAATTAAATAAATTAATAAACTATTTCAATCGAATGATAGGGAAATAAAAGAAACCGTTCTAGAACTCAAATCACGGATGTATAATCATTCCACTTTCGTGGCTCCGACCACTATGCTTTAACAACCTAATAGAGTCAAGTTTCGATGGTTATTACAAGTTGAAAGCATAGATTAATTTGTTCAAGATTCAATTGTCCACTAAACTCCTTAACTCGACTTTAAGAGCTTAAGACGTTTAGCTCATCAAATACTAGTTCCAGTAATATAACAAGCTTTTGGAGAGTATATTAACCCAAGGTCTGGTGCTAGATGATCATAAAAGCATACAACATTACGAGCAAGTAGAGATGAAGAAACCAATAGATATTCCCAATTTAATCGATAAAGTCGTAAGAGCATCATTAGTGGGAGTCTCTCACAATAAAATAATAATAAACTTTGAGAAACTCATGAGAGAGAATAACAAAAGTTTCTCAAATGAGAAATTTTGAGAAACTCATGAGAGACCCATATGCCACATGTCTTCATCTAATTGGCTCAATTTTTTTTATAACTTAAAATTTAATCAAATAATTAAAGTATATTTAAAATAATAATAATATATTATTGAGAGACTCCTTCATAAGAGACTCCCACTAATGATGCTCTAACAATTCATGAATTCTTTGATGTATTTGTGCTGTCCAATTGGAGAAATCCGCCTTTTTGAGCTTTAGGTGCTTGATTGCTCTTTTGGACTTGGAAACATGTCTTAGACGTGGTAAACTCCTTTTTGGCTCCATTTTGCATCTTTTTTATGATTTGACCTATATACACTTTAAAACTACAAATACGAGAAAGGCGAGGCGTTTAGAAGTTAGTGAGGCGTTTAAATGTTGTCGTGTGATATATCATGGTTTTTACCCGTTTTTAACCATGATATAGGTCTTATTTATAAAGTCTTTCGAGTATTTTTGGAGTCTTTTCGAGTCTTTACATGTTTAGGTATGTTTGGAGCTAAATTGGAGATATTGGAGCATTTTGGAGCCAAGCAAGATCATGCAACCGAAGGATCAAGTTGAAGTGCTGGTGTCGATCGACACCTGTCTGAAGAGTCGACACAGAAGCTGTGTATCGACCGATACCACTTATGGTATCGGTCGATACTGATCGCACGAAGAGAAGGATTGCGACTTTTTACAAGTCTGCAGATTTTACACTTTGGTCCAGAAAACTTTAATAATTACAAGAAGCCCCAGAACGTGTTTTAGCTTTATAATTAGGTTTTTCAGCCACCTTTGGTGACTACGCTTTATTCTACTTTGGTTTTGATTGAGAGAGCTTTTGAGTGAGACAAGTCTGAAACTCTGTTCGTCCTAGAGAAGATTTCGAACTCTTGTTTTCTCTCTCCTTTATTATTAATTTCAGAGATTTATTCAATCATGTTGTTTGTTCCAATCTCCATGTCTGAGTAGATCTCCTGTTAGGTTTAGGGTTCTCAATAAGGGATCTCTTTGAATGTTAGGTTAATTAATTGGTTAGGGTTCATAATCTGAATTAGTTATTCACCATAGGTTGTTCTTAAAGCTAATTGTAGATTGATCACCTGAAACTTAGATCTTAGGTTAATCGATTAGGTACGACAGTGCAATTGATAGTCTGATAGAACCTAAGGTGAGCAAAATAACTATCTGCAAAGAGATTTGGTTTAGTTGTTTTGTGAACAAATCAAACTTGAACTTAATGCTGGTTTAGACTTTAGAATTTGCAAAGAAATTTGAAATTCTGAGATTTAGATTTAGATAATTCTCGCAACGACAGTTGGTTAGTTATAGTGTAGTGATTTGAGTTCAAGAACCGCGCTTAATCTGAACCATGACTAATTGGTTTACCTACATTCTCTGATTTCCTGAGAAATACCATGAACCTATCTTCCTCCATTGAATTTACAACCCTTGATTTACGTTACTATTTTCTTATTTTATTGACTTACTTAGCTTAATTCGAACCTATTTAATATATTGTGTGATTCTTCAGTCTCTGTGGATTCGACCCCTAAATACTACAATCGACAAAGCTGTTAGTACTTTAGGGTATTACATTTGAGCTTATCAAATTTGGCGCCATTGCCAGGGACTTTTAATTCGCCATTAGATTTTAGTCAAGAATTTCGACTAAGTTTGATAGTATCGATCCATACCAACAATTGTCGATCAATACTCATCGTTACTCTTTTTTGGTTACTTATGTGCCTTATCTTTGTGTTTCAGGTGTATGCCCACTCGCGAAACCCGGAGGAACAAGAGCACTCAGCTAGTTCATCTTTCCAACAAGGAGCTAGCAAACTTGGAACGTGCAAATAGGAGAACAAAGAGGCCAACAGAGATGAACAACCCAGTAGTATTGACTCGTGATGATGCTGGAGCTTTGAGAGACCAAGATGGTCATTTTTGTAATGAGAGAGGGCAACGACTTGATGGGGATGGAAACACCATTGCCCATGTGGTTGTTGTGAATGTTGGGAATGATGTGGTTGATCGTGGTAGAACGATTGGTGAGTAAAACAGGCCTGATCAGTTCTATGCCAATCGTTCAGCGATTCGCCCTCCTGCTTTTCAAAGGAATGACTTTGACCTGAAACCTGCATACTACACTCTTGTGGGTCAGCATTCTTTTCATGGTCTTTCTCATGAACACCCGATGGATCACATTGATAGGTTTGAGGACTTGGTTACTAGCATCAAATACAATGGAGTGTCCAATGATTTCCTCTTCTGTAAGCTCTACCCATATTCTCTTGGTGGAGATGCAGCTTATTGGCTTAAGCAGTTGCCCCCTGGATCACTGACTACTTGGGATGAGACTAAGAATTCCTTCTTGAACAATTTCTATGATGATGCAAGATCCGAGGAGCTCAGGAATAAGATCTCCCAGTTTTCTTAGGGAGCGACTGAAGCGTTTAAGGCTGCTTGGACCAGATTCAGGTCATATCAGAGGGATTGTCCACATCATGGGTTCACTAAGGTTCAGCTGCTGGGTATCTTCTTCAGAGGGATTGATTGGAGGTATCAGATGGCCTTAGATGTTGCAAGTAATAGAAATTTCAACACCAGATATCCTGACGACGCTTATGTGCTTATTGAGAACTTGGCATCTATCAATAGTACCAAGAATGCAGACTTTGAGCGAAGGAAGCAAACTGGGAGCATGGATGGATCGCAGATTGCTGAGGTTCAAGCTAAGTTGGATTCAGTGCACAATCTCTTGATGGGAAAGACGATGAAGGTTGTTCATTTTGCTGATGAGGTTGAGAACTTCAATGAGGATGAAGTGGAAGATGTTAACTACATTGGTGGTTTTGGTTTTCAAGGTCAGAGAAATCAATACCACCAGAACTACAACCGAAACTTCACCAACAATGCTCAGCAAGGAGGGTACAAGTTTGAAGGCAATCTAACTGGTTTTGGAACTAATCAATCTTTCCAGAAACCAGCCCAGAGCAGTGGCTACACCCGAACCTATGGGAGTTCGTCTTATCAACCCCTACCTGCTAAAACCCCAGAGAGCAAGGTTGAGTCTATGCTTGAACAACTTCTTCAGGGACAATAGAAGATGACATTGGATTTTAATGGGAAGATGGATGCTATGTACACAGACCTGAATGGAAAAATCGAGGCTCTCAACATTCATTAGAAGAAGCTGGAAACTCAGGTTGCCCAAACTGCAGGTGCTGTGAAGAGGCAAAATGGTTTTCTTCCAGGGAAAGCAGAAGATCCAAGGGCACACATTCATGCAATCACCTTGAGGAGTGGAAGAGAGGTTAATCCATGAGTGAAAAAGAGCCTAACTGCATGAGATATGGCCGATCTTATGGAAGAGAACGATTAGATTTCGGAAAACGCCCCTGTGTCGAGCGACACTAGCCAGCATCGATCGACACAGGCCCAAAAACCTTCCAAAGACGTGTCAGAACCCCGTGTATCGATCGACACCAACCCTGAGGACGAGAAGACACCTGAGTTGATTGAACAAAGGGCTTACAAGCCTAAGATACCTTACCCTAGGCCTCCTAAGAAGACCAAGAAGGAGGTGGAAGACTCTAGATGCAAGGCGATAATGAATAAGTTGATTGTTGAGCTACCTTTTGTCGATGCTATCAAGACTTTCCTAGCCTTTAGGAGATATGTTAAGAGGATGGTATCAAGCAATGTGAACCTTGAGGAAGGAGTTTTGATGATCACTCATGAGTGCAGCGCGATTCTGCTCAACAAGATCCCAAAGAAACTACCCGACCCATGGAGTTTTGTGTTAGATTGTACAATCTTCACAGAAAGATTTGAGTGTTCTCTTTGTGATCTTGGTTCGAGTGTGAACCTCATGCCATACTCAGTTGCTCAGCGGATAGGGATGACATATTTCAAGTCCACGAGGATCTCACTGGTGCTTGCAGATCGTCCAGTTCGACTTCCCGAAGGATTGCTCGAAGATGTTCCAATTAAGATTGGCAATTGCTTGATCCCTACTGATTTCATTGTCTTGAAGTATGATTCAGAGCCCAGAGATCCTCTTATCCTAGGAAGGCCATTCTTAGCAACAGCTGGAGCTTTGATAGACTATAGGAATGGGAAGATAGCTCTCAACATTGGTGATTTGGTTATGACTTTCAACATGGAGAAGATGATGAAGAGACCAACCATCGATGGACATATGTACTTTGTTGATACTTTCAGCGATATAGTTGAAGAGTATTTTCTGGAGATGCGTCATGAGGATCCATTAGAAAGAGCATTGGTCTGTTCTGCTGATTCAGAGGCGTACTTGAGTGATGTTGTTGCTGGATATGCTAAGATGCTCGACACAACAGGAGCAGTGTCGACCGACACCATCACTGGTATCGATCGACACCACCCGCCAGCACAAGAGGAGTTGGCCGAAACTTCTACGAAAGCTGATGTGCTTGGTGATTGGAGTGAGGAGAAAACTCCTAAGATCGAACTCAAACCACTCCCAGCCAATTCAAGGTATGTTTTTCTTGGTCCGAATTCCACATACCCAGTGATTATTAATGCTTCCTTAAACAACGCAGAGATCACCTTACTGCTGAGCAAGCTGCGCAAGTATCGCAAGGCTCTTGGCTATTCTCTTGATGACATTTCAGGTATAGCCCCAAACTTGTGCATGCATAGGATTCATCTTGAGGACGAGTCAAAGTCTTCAGTTGAACATCAGAGGAGGTTGAACCCGAACTTGAAAGAAGGAGGTGATGAAGCTCTTGGAAGCAGGGATTTTCTATGCCATTTCGGACAATATTTGTGTCAGTCCAATTCATGTTGTGCCTAAGCAAGGAGGGATAACTGTGGTGAATAATGAGAAGGAAGAGTTGATCCTTACTAGGACAATCACTGGGCATCGAATGTGTATTGACTACATGAAGTTGAATGCAGCCACAAGGAAGGATCATTTCCCATTACCATTCATTGATCATATGTTGGAGAGGTTAGTGAGTCATCCATACTATTGTTTTCTCGATGGGTACTCAGGTTTCTTTCAGATTCCGATCCATCCAGAGGACCAAGGGAAGACAACCTTTACATGTCCTTATGGCACATTTGCTTACAGAAGAATGCCCTTTGGATTATGTAATGTTAGTGGCTTTTCAGAGGTGCATGATGTCTATCTTTATAGACATGATTGAGGATTTTATGGAGGTGTTCATGGATGATTTTTCAGTGTATGGATCATCATTCAAGAGCTGTCTTGATAACTTGTGCAAGGTGCTACAGAGATGTGAACATAAACACTTGGTTCTTAATTGGGAAAAATATCACTTTATGGTTCAGAATGGCATCGTTCTTGGGCACAAGGTTTCTGCAGCTGGGATTGAAGTTGACAAAGCCAAGATTTAAGTCATGATAAGCCTCCAACCACCAAATTCTGTGAAGGACATTCGAAGCTTCCTTGGTCATGATGGGTTTTACAGAAGATTCATCAAGGACTTCTCAAAACTATCCCACCCACTCACCGCCCTATTATGCAAGGAGGTCAAATTCGACTTCACCCCTGATTGTCTTGCAGCCTTTGAGGAGATTAAGAAGGCATTGGTGAGCGCTCCTATTGTACAACCTCCAGATTGGACTCTGCCTTTTGAGATTATGTGCGACGCTATTGATTTCGCTGTTGGATCAGTGTTGGGTCAGAGGAAGGACAAGAAACTTCATGTTATCTACTATGCCAGCAGGACATTGGATGATGCTCAGCGTAACTACATCACCACAGAGAAAGAACTACTTGCAGTTGTTTTCTCTTTTGAGAAATTTCGGTCCTACCTGATTGGGAGCAAAGTGATTGTTCATACCGACCATGTTGCTCTCAAATACCTGCTGCAGAACAAGGATCTCAAACCTCGCCTTTGTCGTTGGGTCCTTTTGCTCCAAGGCTTTGACATTGAAGTTAAGGACAAGAAGGGCATAGAGAATGGGGTTGCTGACCACCTTTCGCGGATAAGGATCGATGAAGACGTTCATATTAATGATTTCCTACCAGAAGAGAACATCTACTTCATCGAGACAAGGTTTCAAAGCGGTTCTGCCGAACACCTACACTCTCACGAGTTACAGGTGTTGGTATCGATCGACACCTCCCTAGTGTCGGTTGATACCCATCGATTTTCAGATCAACTTTGTATGTGGATCACGCTGGTGTTTCTGAAGGGCATCTAGCTGCTGTGACTGTTCCTAATCGCCCGTGGTATACTGACATCGCCAACTATCTTGCTGCAGATGACGAGCCAAAGCATCTCAAGATATATGATAGGAAGAAATTTGTGCGTGACATAAGGAGATTCTTTTTGGATGAACCTTACATGTACAAACACTGCTCTAATGGGGTGTACATAAGATGTATTGCAGAAACTGAGGTACATGAGGTGTTATTTCATTGTCATGGGTCTGAATATGCTGGATACATTGCTACTTTCAAGACAGTGTCCAAGGTTCTTCAAGCAGACTTCTGGTGGCCTACCATGTTTAAGGATGCCAATGCTTTCATCTCGCAGTGTGATGTTTGTCAGAGGAGAGGGAAAACCAGTAAGAGACGTGAGATGCCAAAGAACTTCATCCTTGAGGTTGAAGTCTTTGATTGTTGGGGCATCGATTTCATGGGTCATTTTCCTTCATCATATGGGAATAAGTACCTCTTGGTTGATGTAGACTATGTGTCTAAGTGGGTGGAAGCAATTGCTAGTCCAACCAATGATTCTTAAGTGGTCTTTAAGTTGTTCAAGAGTATCATTTTTCCTAGATTTGGAGTACCACGTATTGTTATAAGTGATGGTAGCACTCACTTCATTAACAAGGTTTTCGAAAAGCTATTGAAAAAGCATGGTGTGAATCATTGTGTGGCTACTCCATATCATCCACAGACTAGTGGCCAGGTTGAGGTCTCCAACAGGCAGATCAAAGAGATCCTGGAGAAGACAGTGGGTCCAACTCGGAAGAATTGGTCTGCAAAGCTGGATGATGCACTGTGGGGCTTATCGGACTGCCTTCAAGACACCACTTGGGACTACACCGTTTCACTTGCTTTATGGGAAACCTTGTCATCTTCCAGTGGAAATCGAGCATAAGGGAGCATGGGCTACAAAGATGATGAACTTTGACATCAAACTTGCTAATGAGAGGTGATTGATTCAGCTGAATGAGCTGGATGAGATTAGGCACCACGCCTATGAGAACTCGAAGTTGTACAAGGAGAGGACTAAGGCGTATCACGACAAGAAGATCCTCTCCAGACACTTTGAACCAAATGACCAGGTATTTCTGTATAACTCCAGTTTACAATTGTTTTCTGGAAAATTGCGTTCTCGTTGGTCAGGTCCTTTCACAATCAAGGAGGTCAGACCGCACGGTGCAGTTGTCCTGCTAAGTACATCAGGCGAAGAGTTCACTGTCAATGGACAAAGGGTGAAACACTATTGGGTGAAAGCCAAGATTCCAAGAGGACACATGGTGCCTCTGGATGATGCACCCACCGCCTGGCCGTCCGTAAATTCAAGCTAGTGACGTAAAACAAGCGCTTGGTGGGAGGCAACCCACTGGTGAGTCTGTACATATCTCTTTTATTTCTTTTGTTTTGTGTCTTGTGTTTTCGAGTAAATCATATGAAAAGGGGTTGTGTCGACCGATACCATTACTGGTATCTATCGACACCCAGGAGAAACAGACGTTGCATCGAGCAATGGTCCTTGTATCGATCGATACCACTAATGGTATCGGTCGATACCCAACGCACAGGTAAGTTCCCTTTAAAACCCTCAGGGTTTTGCTTTTTCTTTCCTTAGCCCCCATCGATCGATCGAAAACTTTCACTCTCAAAATCGCAAATTCCTCCATTCTTCACGGATTTGAGTGATTCAAGGGCCTAACCTTGTTAGATTTTCGTGCTCTTCCTATTTCTGTCATCCATTCTCTCGATCTGCAAGGTATGACACACAAATTCCTCTTTTTCAATCCATGACACAAGGTTTGGGTTTTCGAATTTTTGCCTCTTAGAACTTGATTTGATGGATAAACCAGGCTTACCTAGGTTGTTCTAGAGGAATTTCGACATCCCTTATGCTTGTATATGCCTTGATTGCGAATTTTGGATTGTGAAGTTCAGAATCGCCTTGGTATCGATAGATACCCACTTGGTGCCTCTCCTGCGACTCCAGACATGACATTTAGGCCTCCTTGGCCTAGGAGGAATGAGAAGACCAGGATCCCTCCAACGAGATTATAGGATGCAACTCCCAAGGAGGTTGCAGAGAGTGAGGACTGCGTCTACGTGCCTATTTCTGAGACCTGGGATGACTATGACACGCTGATTTACAATGTGTGGCAGAATGTTGATGTGCAGCCCACTAGGTTTGTTGACCCTCATACCATGCGTCGTTTGGGTATTGACAGGGAACTCGGGTGTTTGATTGGGAAGATTGGGTTGGGTACTATGCATGTACATCATTATGATCTCTTCCCCGACTTGGTACGCCAGTTTCTCGCGACAGTTCGCGTCTACTATGCGGATGAGGTTCTCAAGGACGCACATGAAGGTACTTTGACCTTTCTGATTCGAGGAGTGAGGTAAAGATTGCCACTGCCATATCTCTGCGACATCTATGGTTTTCGGAGGGACTTAAGGCGGGTTGCTCTTCCTACACAGTTCCACGACGTGTAGGTTTTCTGGGAGCAATTCGGGAATGGGGCCTATTATTCCAAGACTACCACTCTGATGGATATGCACCACCCGGTTCTGCGCTGCCTGGTACGGATTATGAGCAACACCATCTTGTGCAAGATGGAGCCTAACAAGATGCGGCTATCTGAGCTTATTATGTTCTCCATGGCTATTGGAGATATCATTGCGGTCGAGAACTACGAGTTGCGTGAGCTTGATCTCGAGGTCAACCTGGGGGCTGTCTTTGCACATCATTTGGTCTCTTTGAAGACCAAACCATTCTTAGGTGCCAGTCTCGGTGCAGCTCGGAAGACAGAGACAGTTGGTAGTCTTCTCACCCCTAGCTTTCAGTACTTCAGAATTAGTACAGCGAGCTGCTCAATAGTCGCTACACGCGCTCTCATGGACGAGAGACATATGGAGAACCTCAGGTGGTTGAAGCCTGAGCGACGTTGGTGTTTCTCCAACACAGATGGGGACTTTCTGGTTAAGCTCCCAAACACCGGGCTGGCCGATATTGGTGACGATCCCCATCAGCTGCGTTTTGAGCCTGATCCGCGTCTGTTGATTGTTGCACCACCTACTCGCCGTAGCCGAGGCTCTTCCACTAGCGCACCTGCTGCTGCTGCCGAGGACTTTGATATTTACAAGATGGCCCAGAACGTGTTTTAGCTTATAAATTAGGTTTTCAGCCACCTGTTTAGGCTATGCTTTTTATACTTTGATTTTACTTTGGTTGAGAGAAACAAGTCTGAATCTCCCTTCGTCCGAGATCAGATCTCAAAACCTCTAGTTACTGTTTCTATTTTATTGATGATTTATTCAGTTATGTTGATTGTTTCATTCTCCATGTCTGAGTAGATCCGCTTTAGGTTTAGGGTTTTCTCATTTAGGATTTCTTTGAATGCTAGGTTAATTATCTGTTTAGGATTCACTATCTGAATTAGTTTTTCACCATAGGTTGTTCTCAAAGCTAATTCTAGGTTGACGAATCTGGAACTTAGATCTTAGGATAATTGATTAGGCACGAAAGTGCGATTAATTACCTGATAGAACCTAGGTGAGCAAATTGATTATTCGCAAAGAGATTTGGTTTAATTGATTTGTGAACACATCAAACCTGATATTAAAACTTATTTAGACTTTAGGATTCGCAAAGAGATTTGGAATTCCTAGGATTTAGATTTAGATAGTTTTCGCAACGAGAGTTGGTTAGCTATATTTTAGTGATTTGAGTTCAAGAACTGTGCGTAATCTGAATCCTGTTAGTTAATTTAGCTGCATTCATTGATTTCCGGAGAAATACCATGGGCCTATATTCTCTCTATTGATTTACAACACTTTTAATTGCGTACTTGTTTTCGTTTACATCCTTTGATTTAGCATATTTTGGATCTATATAATCTATTGTGTGCCTCTGTGAGTCCTTGTGTTCGACCCCTAGCTATACTACAACTACTGCTTTAGTACTGTTAGGGTATTAATTTGAGCATATGAATTTGGCGCCGTTGCCGGGGATTCAATTCGCCATTAGATTTTCGCTAAAACATTCGTCTAAATCGCCCGAGTTTCGATCGATACCCGACGTATATTTCAGTTACTTACGTTCTTGATTTTTGTTTTCAGGTGCATGCCTAATCGAGAAACCAGAAGCAACAAGAACACCCCGCTAGTTGATCTATCACTGGAACAGTTAGCACTTGTGGAACGCACAAACATGAAAGCAAAGAAATCAGCTAAGATGAACAACAATCAGTTGGTTCGTGATGCAGCTGGTGCTTACAGAGACCAAGAGTGTCGGTTGTGCAATGAGCAAGGACAACGTCTGGATGGAGAGGGGATCGTCATGCCACCTGCTCCTGTTGTCGCTGCGAATGTCGCCGGGAACGCGAGGAATGATGTGGTTAATCGTGGAAGGACGATTGGTCTTCCTCATGAACATTCGATGGACCATGTGGAGAAGTTCGAGGACTTGGTCACTAGCATCAAGAGCAATGGAGTGTCCTACGACTATCTCTTCTACAAGCTCTTCCCCTACTCTTTAGGTGGAGATGCGACCTACTGGCTGAGGCAGCTACCTCCTGGTTCGCTAACTACTTGGGAGGACACTAAGAGCGCCTTCCTGATCAACTTCTACGATGATGCACGATCTGAGGATCTGAGGAATAAAATCTCCCAATTTTCTCAAGGACCTACTGAGGCGCTCAAGGCTGCTTGGACAAGATTCAGATCGTATCAGAGAGATTGTCCACATCACGGATACTCTGATGTGCAACTGCTGGGTATCTTCTTTAGAGGAGTAGATTGGAGGTATCAGATGGCTCTGGACGCTTCGAGCAATGGTAATTTCAACACCAGGTACCCTGAGGATGCTTATGTGTTGATTGAAAACTTTGTATCTAGCAGTAGCACTAAGAGTGCAGACTTCGAGCGCAAGAGGCTGGCTGGTAACATGGATGGGTTGCAGATCGCTGAAGTTAAAGCTCAGCTGGATTCTATGCACAGTCTTCTGCTGGGAAAGACAACAAAGGCCGTCCACTTTGCTGCTGAGAATGAAGTGGAAGATGTTAACTACATTGGTGGTTCTGGTTTTCAGGGTCAGCGATTTGGGTACAACACCAATAGAAACTTCACCAACAATGCTCAGCAAGGAGGGTACCAATCCCCACTACCCAAAGCTCCTGACAGTAAGATTGAGGCTATGCTTGAACAGCTGGTTCAAGGGCAGGAGAAGATGACAGTAACCTTCAATGGGAAACTGGATGCTGTATACACCGAATTGAGGGGAAGGATCGAGGCTCTCGATACCAGTCACAGGATACTGGAAACGCAAGTAGCTCAAACTGCAGCAAATGCCACGGGAAAGACGATTCATTCACACAATGCTCACGTCAATGCAATCACTTCAACTGCAGAAAATTTCGATGAGGATCCTGAAATCAGCAGAGTATCGATCGATACTGAAAGGACCGCACCGCAAATTTTTTTTTGCAATAATAATAAACAACAACAATAATATTAAACACTCATAATTATTATTACAACCCAAGTCCTACTGAATTTACAACAGCAAGGACAACTGGTATCGATCGATACTCCCGTAGCGTTGATCGATACCCCAACAACAGAAGCCCCTTCCCGGGTCCTAATCATCCCTCTCTTCACCACCCCGATTCCACGATCCCGCCCTATCTTTACCTGCATCGACAAAAGTGATGCATCAACATTTGGCTAACCAAATGCTGAGTGAGATTGATCATCCCAACAACAGGCCACCAATAAACACAAAACAATACTTATTACAACACGAAGAATTAATTCACACCAATTAAAACTTCTCGGCACGAAGCCACAACCGGCATCGATCGATACTTACAGGGTATCGATCGATGCCCCGCAACACACGGTACCCACACAAGGGCCTGGCATCGATCGATACCCAACACCACACCTGGTGTCGATCGATGCCACACAACACACAGTACCCACACAAGGGCAGGGTATCGATCGACACCCAACACCACACCTGGTGTCGATCGATGCCACAGGACTCAAGCTTATCACCTCGATAGCCTACCCTCGAGTCTATCCACACAGAACTCGAGACCACCGCCAAAGGGCCGGTATCGATCGATACTCGCATGGTATCGATCGATACTCCCTGCGATTCACCACAACCACCGCGAGAACTCACCCAGAACTCGCCAGAACCACACACAGACAGCATCAACAAAGCTTAACAACTATCACACAAGCTTCTATGCTGACCTCTGGTCCCAACTCACCTTAAACCGGCTGGATCGAGCTCTAGAAGACCCCTCTCTCTTCTCACAAGCTCCCGCCCAAGCCAAGCTTCTCCCAAGCTCTCCTTCGAGCTTCTCACAAGCTCAAACCTCCTTGATCTCGCAAGATCCAAGCTTCGCAAAGCTTCCTCTCTCTCTTCCTCTCCTTCTCTCTCTCTCTCTTTCTCTCTCGACCTTCCTTCCTCTTATCCTCACAAGGACATCCTTTTTATACTAGAAAGAAGAGAAGAGAAGAAACGACAAGGGGAAAAACCCGGCTGGTATCGATCGATGCCTACCAGTATCGATCGATACTGCCCCCCGGAATTAATTATTCTTCCTCCAATAATCAATTCCCCGGAACACGGGCGCTACAGATACACCCTTGTATCGATCGATACCAGCTCAGACATATGCTCGAATGGATACAAGAACCCATGTATCGATCGATACCCCATTGGTATCAGTCGATACTGAGGCGATTTCTGAGGAGACACTTGCGATGTCAACTGTGGTGCTTAAAGAAGTTGCAGAACGAGTTTATATACCGAGGATACCTTTTCCCAGTGCTGCTGGGAAGACTAAGAAGGAGGTAGAGGACGCCAGATGCAAGGCTATGCTGGATAAGCTGATTGTGGAGCTTCCCCTTGATGATGATAAATCTGTCAAGGATGATTCAACAGCAAGAGTATCGATCGATACCTTACCTGGTGTCGATCGATACCCCTCGCAGAACGAGCCAGAACTTGTGGAAACACGTGAGTTGATCAAAGAAAGAGTTTGCAAGTCCAAGAAGCTGAATCCTGTTCCTAAACACCTCAGAGATCCCATCTCTCCAAAGCAGCTGCTTGGCTTTGAGAAGATGGTAAGAAGGATTTCCCCTGAATCAACCTTTGAAGAAGCTCTAGAGTGCCGTCCTCTGCTAAGTCACTTCAAAGATTGCAGAGAAACTGAGGAAGAGATTAAGGCACTCTTCATTAAGGCTAGAGGTACACCTCCACTGAGACAGCTGACCCAAAGAGAAGATCCAGGGAAATTCGCGGTTCCATGCTCTATCTCTGGAGTTAATTTCAAAGAGTGTCTCGTTGACTCAGGGACTAGTGTCAATGTCATCTCAAGGGCAATTGCAGAGCGGTTGGGGGCTGATAATCGATCACCAGAGGCATCTATCACATTCGCGAACGACTCCACCTCGCTTCGACACGGTACTATCCATGGTTTGCTGGTCAAAGTAGGAGACTGTCTGGTGCCTACTGATTTTCAGGTTGTGGAGATGAGTGTGATATCGCGTATGCCTATACTCCTGGGACGACCATTTATGGCTACTGCTGGCGCAATCATAGACACGCCTAATAAGAGAATCTCTTTCTCTTACATTGACGGAGGGGTCTATTATGATGTCATTCCCCCTAGGAGTGCTCCCACATATGTCTCTAGCATCGAGGTTGTCACATGAGAGTCGCTAACAATTGATATTTTAGAAGAGCCTCCTGATGAGCCTACTGTCACAGACGTTCTAGTTAAACCACCCAGCGTCCCCAAGGAAGTTGTCAAGAAGACTTCGGAGCTGAAAGAGAAAGGACAGGAGTTTGTGGACAGCATGATGAACAGAACTCTGACGCTAGCGATGTCAAGTTGTGGATCCTGTTTTGATGCAAGCTCTCATTCCTATCCCGCCTGAAGGGCGTTACAGTCAAGTTAATGACGTAAAACGAGCGCTTGGTGAGAGGCAACCCACTGGTGAGCCTTTTATTTCTTTTATTTTTCGTTTTTGTGTCTTGAGTGAATCAGATTGGAGCAAACGAGGAGAAGCTGAACTGGCCTTGACGAAATCGCCAGGGTATCGATCGATACCCTATTGGTATCGGTCGATACCCTGTGGGCAATGATGAAATTCTGTGTCGACTTAAGCCTGTATCGATCGATACAGGCTGTGTGTTAGTCGATACTCTATGTTCCAGCAAGATAACTTCTTGTTTTACCCAATTTTATTCTGTTCTTTTGTTTTCTTTCACTGACTCTAGGCTAGATAACACTGGGGACAGTGTTGTTTAAGTCTGGGGGAGGTGTCTGCTGACATTGTGTTTGTTTTTCGTAGAGTTATAAAATAAAAAAAATTATCGTTTTATTGAGTCAAAACTTGTTGGAGATAATGATCATGTGCTTGAACCTATTGATTTGATTTTGTTTTTGAGTGCACAGTGTTACATGATCAGTTCTAGATCGACTAATGAAAAATCCAAGGACTGACCAGTTGACTAGAAAACATCCATGTCTCCAGCAGAGTTCTTCTGAAGCCTGAGCCAAATTTTTGCACTTCGTCAATGTGGTTAGTGTTTTTAGAGCTTGATTCATCATTCATATCTGATAAAGGAACTCATGTGTTTAGAGTTATGGTATCTCTCTCCCCTGTTATAAGTTGATTAATAATAGCATAAAAGATTGAAATGATTTTCTTCTGAGTAGAGGGTTAGGAAAATTTCCAGCGATCCCATTATTCTACTTAAGAGGGAATGATCACACAAAGGATTGGAAGCGAGGCTAGGATTTTCCTATGATGCCATTATTCGCCTACATCCTTTGATACATAGAGAGGGAAGAACCGGGGATTTGGTGGCAAACACCATCCATACTCGCGTCTCATACCTTAATGTGTATATGCAAAGCTGAAAATAAAAGAAAGAACACAATAAGAAATAAGTCTGGGGGAGAGAAATTGATACAAAAAGTGTGAAAAAGGGTGGTTCCTTGTCATGATATTGTCTGGTAAAGAATCTAGAAGGTTCTTAAACATTGGCTGCAGCGCTGAAACTGGCGATGAGGGCTTTATTTGAATAATGCTGTGAGATAATGTATGGAGTCTGGAAAAGCTGCGAATGTCTACGGAGAAGTACATGGTGGTTAGATCGAAAGCTGGTTACGTAACATTTGGGTACTTGGGAAAAGGATCTCTGCAATGGTTCGTGGACAGGTGAGTCTCCGCGTTTTCAAACCTCTTTCTCTGGTTTAGTCTTCAATTTGCTTGACGGAAAGCAAAGGCTAAGTCTTGGGGGAGTTGATATATCATGGTTTTTACCCTGTTTAGGCCATGATATAAGTCCATTTTATAGAGTCTTTCTAGTGTTTTGTAGTCTTTTAGAGTCTTTTACAGGTTATAGCACGTTTGGAGCATAATTGGAGATATTAGAGCTTTCTGGAACATTCTGGAGCGAAGCAGAGATGTGTGTAGCTGAGACATCAAAATCACCTGAGTATCGATCTATACTGCCTAGTATCGATCGATACACGTCGAGGAAACAGAAGGATCGCGACTTATTGAAGAGTTGAAGAATTGCAGAATTGGCCCAGAAGACTTTGATATTTACAAGATGGCCCAGAACGTGTTTTAGCTTATAAATTAGGTTTTCAGCCACCTGTTTAGGCTATGCTTTTTATACTTTGATTTTACTTTGGTTGAGAGAAACAAGTCTGAATCTCCCTTCGTCCGAGATCAGATCTCAAAACCTCTAGTTACTGTTTCTATTTTATTGATGATTTATTCAGTTATGTTGATTGTTTCATTCTCCATGTCTGAGTAGATCCGCTTTAGGTTTAGGGTTTTCTCATAAAGGATTTCTTTGAATGCTAGGTTAATTATCTGTTTAGGATTCACTATCTGAATTAGTTTTTCACCATAGGTTGTTCTCAAAGCTAATTCTAGGTTGACGAATCTGGAACTTAGATCTTAGGATAATTGATTAGGCACGACAGTGCGATTAATTACCTGATAGAACCTAGGTGAGCAAATTGATTATTCGCAAAGAGATTTGGTTTAATTGATTTGTGAACATATCAAACCTGATATTAAAGCTGATTTAGACTTTAGGATTCGCAAAGAGATTTGGAATTCCTAGGATTTAGATTTAGATAGTTTTCGCAACGAGAGTTGGTTAGCTATATTTTAGTGATTTGAGTTCAAGAACTGTGCGTAATCTGAATCCTGTTAGTTAATTTAGCTGCATTCATTGATTTCCTGAGAAATACCATGGGCCTATATTCTCTCTATTGATTTACAACACTTTTAATTGCGTACTTTTTTTCGTTTACATCCTTTGATTTAGCATATTTTGGATCTATATAATCTATTGTGTGTCTCTGTGAGTCCTTGTGTTCGACCCCTAGCTATACTACAACTACTGCTTTAGTACTGTTAGGGTATTAATTTGAGCATATCAGTCAGTCATGACAAGCTCGAGATCCGTCCTCCTCTGCGACTGCTCTCCCTACACCACCTGCGATTCCTATGGATACAGATGCCTTTCAGAGGTATGTGGTTGAGAGTTTCCAGAGCATCTGGAACGCCATCTCCACTCTTTCTCGGTACGGTTGCATTGCACCATCTCGTCTACGTTCACCATCAGGAGCAGGCCCCTCTCACACTGCTGGAGTATCTGATGACTCTGAGGAGGATTAGCTCCTTGTTCTATCTGGTTTCACTTTTCTTTTCTTTTCTTTTTCTTTTCTTTTATTCTTTTGAGTTTGTTTTGTCAGCAATTTAGGATTCTAAACTTTGTTGGATTTATGCGATTATGATTTCTTGTTGCTTCTAACTTGTGTTTGAGTGATCTAACAGTGTTACCATTTCACATTTGGATCGTTTGACACAATTAAGAGCAACATTGCATAAAAATCGATGGAAAGAAGTTTTCTGTGTCGACCTAAGCTTGGTATCAATCGATACCAGTGCTGTGTGTCGGTCGACACTCACACCCCAACCCGGTAACTTCTTTGATTTTCACGCCTCTACTCAGTTCTTTTGGTTTCCTTTACCGACTCTAGATTAGATAACACTAGGGACAGTGTTGTTTAAGTCTGGGGGAGGTAGTTGCTGACAGTGTGTTTGTTTTTCTTAGAGTCAGTCGTTTTTCAGTAAACAAACCATCGTTTTATTGAGTCAAAACTTGTTGGAGACTATGATCTTTTTCTTGAATCTATTGTTCAGACCTTGCTTCTAAGTGACCATTGTTACAGAATCAGTTATAGATCAGACTAATGAAAAATCCAAAGGCTGACCAGCTAACTAGAAGACACCCATGTTTCCAGCAGAGTTCATTAAAGCCTGACCTAATTCTTTGCACTTCATCGATGTGATTGATGTTCACAGAGCTTGATTCCTCATTCACATCTGACAAAGGAACCCATGTGTAGAAAGTAATGGTATTCCTCTCCCCTGTTATAAGTTACTAAATAAAAGCATGAAAAGATGAAATGATTTTCTTCTGAGTAGAGGGTTTGTAAAATTTCCAACGATCCTATTATTATACTTGGAAGGAATGATCACACAAAGGTTGGAAGCGAGGTTAGGAAAATTTCCTGTGATACCATTATTCGCCTACACCTTTGATACATAGAGAGGGGAAGAATCGGGGATTCGGTGGCAAACACCATCAATACTCGCGTCTCAAACCTTAATATGTATATGCGAATCTAAAAAAAAAGATGAAATGAAAGAACATGATGTGAAATAAGTCTGGGGGAGAGGAAACAATACCAAAAAGTGTGAAAATTGGATGGTTCTTTTGTCATGATATTGTATGGGAAAGAGTTTAGAAGGTTCTTGGCATTGATCACAGCGATGAAACTGGCGATGAGGGCTTTATTAGATAATGCTGCGAAATTATGTGCGGATTCTGGGAAGCTGCGAATTTCTACGGAGAAGTACATGGCAGTCAGATTTGGAACTGGTTAGGTGATATGTGGAGCACTAAGAAGAAAGGTCATTGCAGTGTTTCAATAACATGTGAGTCTCCGTGTTTTTCAAACCTCTTTCTCTTGTTTAGCTTTCTGTTTGCTTGAGGGCAAGCAAATGCTAAGTCTGGGGGAGCCAGATATATCATGGTTTTTACCCATTTTTAACCATGATATATGTCTTATTTATAGAGTCTTTCGAGTATTTTTGGAGTCTTTTTGAGTCTTTACAGGTTTAGGTACGTCTGGAGCTAAATTGGAGATGTTGGAGCATTTTGGAGCCAAGCAAGATCATGCAGCTGAAGGATCAAGTTGAAGTGCTAGTGTCGATCGACCCCAGTATGAAGAGTCGACACAGAAGCTGTGTATCGACCGATACCACTTATGGTATCGGCGATACTGATCGCACGAAGAGAAGGATCGCGACTTTTTACAAGTTTGAAGATTTTACACTTTGGTCTAGAAGACTTTAATAATTACAAGAAGCCCCAGAACGTGTTTTAGCTTTATAATTAGGTTTTTCAGCCACCTTTGGTGACTACGCTTTATTCTACTTTGGTTTTGATTGAGAGAGCTTTTGAGGGAGACAAGTCTGAAACTCTGTTCGTCCCGAGAGAAGATTTCGAACCCGTGTTTTCTTTCTTCTTTATTATTAATTTAAGAGATTTATTCAATCATGTTGTTTGTTCCAATCTCCATGTCTGAGTAGATCTCTTGTTAGGTTTAGGGTTCTCAATAAAGGATCTCTTTGAATGTTAGGTTAATTAATTGGTTAGGGTTCATAATCTGAATTAGTTCTTCACCATAGGTTGTTCTTAAAAGCTAATTCTAGATTGATCACATGGAACTTAGATCTTAGGTTAATCGATTAGGCACGACAATGCAATTGATAGTCTGATAGAACCTAAGGTGAGCAAAATAACTATCTGCAAAGAGATTTGGTTTAGTTGTTTTGTGAACAAATCAAACTTGAACTTAATGTTGGTTTAGACTTTAGAATTTGCAAAGAAATTTGAAATTATGAGATTTAGATTTAGATAATTCTCGCAACGACAATTGGTTAGTTATAGTTTAGTGATTTGAGTTCAAGAACCGCACTTAATATGAACCCTGACTAATTGGTTTACCTGCATTCTCTGATTTTGTGAGAAATACTCTGAACCTATCTTCCTCCATTGAATTTACAACCCTTGATTTACGTTATTATTTTCTTATTTTATTGATTTATTTAGCTTAATTCGAACCTATTTAATCTATTGTGTGATTCTTGAGTCTATGTGGATTCGACTCCTAAATACTACAGTCGACAAAGCTGTTAGTACTTTAGGGTATTACATTTGAGCTTATCATCGTGGCATTTAGATGTTGGCGAGGCGTTTAGATAATGACGAGGTGTTTCGATGTTGACGAGGCGTTTAGATGTTGACAACGAGTAGAGATGTTGATGAGGCGTTTAGATGTTGGCGAGGCGTTTAGATGTGGACGAGGCGTTGAAAGGTTGACGAGGAGTAGAGATGTTGACGAGGCATTTGAGAGGATTGCTACCGCGCTGGAAGGCGAGTTGAACCTTTCTCATGTTTCGCCGGACTTTGTGAGTTCTCTTCTTGGTATTGGAACCCACCGCAGCTAGCCTTGACATCGTTGATCTCTCTGGTTCCTATGTCAACACGTCTGGCATTGCGAGCCTACCTGCCGAGTAGTTTTTATTTCGTCTTTGTTTTAGGGTCTTTGCGACCTGTTTTCCTTTGGACTTCGTATGTGCTCTTGTTTTGTTTTTGAATATGGTGCATTGATGGCTTCATCCGTATTGACTTTGAAAACCTGATTTTTGACTTGTCGTTATATAGCATGCAACTTTAAAACTTTGTCAAAGTACTTTACGCCATTTCTTTAAGCAAAGTGTTTAATGATAAAGACCAACGAACATTTGCTGGGTTTTGACAGTTTTTACTCCGATCTTTAGGGTTTGCGATGTAGTTTCGGTTTGCACGCCTGTCTCGGTTTAATGAAACATAATGAATATGTTCAAGTATCTCATACTAAGTGATATGTTTAATATTATTTGTTGAGATGTCAAAGACCAGTGTGTTGAGAAGCGAATGATTACTGGGTTTTTGATTTTACTTTGGTTTTAGGGCATGCGATGTAGACTTAACTTACATGCCCGTTTCGATAGTAAAACTTTAAGTGGTTCGGTCGAGGTATCTCCTTTCCTTCCTTTGGTCGAGATATTGATAAACTGTATTTTTACCGGTTTTTAACCTTTTGTTTTTGTGTTTTTTATCGAGTTCAAGTGTCTTTCTAGAGTCTTTTCAGGTTTTAGGTCACTTTGGGAGAAAATAAGCCATTTTGGGTGAAAATGCGCATATGGAGATGCAAATCATGCATAGATGTTATACGTTTGGTATTCGTTGAAGGACTTCCCACTGATGGATTGAGCTCAAATTTTGATACAGGATATAGAAACGAATTAGCTTTTATTTGGAAGTGTTTTGAGGCCATTACAACGGTGCGATCAAAGATTATTCTAGTTTTCATGAAGATAATCCAGTTTAGCGAGCAGAAGAGGCAGGCGCAGAGGGGAAGCTGGGATTGATCGATCCATTTTTGGGATTGATCGATCCAAACATTTTGCGAACATTTTCAAGATCGATCAGACTCATCTGGATCGATCGATCCAAGCTAGATCAACTGATCCACTTCCTATTTTGCCTTGGAATCATCTCAACTCGACCTAATTAGACCCAAGGCCTATTTATACTTAATTTAAGCCACTTTCTAAGGCGAAGCTTTAATTTTCTTAAACATCTTTCATCTCTTTCAATTGTATGCTTGGGAGAAGATTTATGAACCACTTCTGGCAAACTTGGAGAATAGTTTTGAACCCTCTTATTACTTTTTTCAATTTAATTATGTCTTCCGTTTCATCTCTTTGTGATTTCTCTGTTTCCATGTCTGAGTAATCTCATAGTTAGGTTTTATGGTTTACAAATGATTTTCATGATTTATTGAATCAGATCTGTTAGAATAGGGAATCCCTTAGAGTTATTCATCTATTGTTGATCTTATTGCTGGAACTTGACTCGCGACCTAGTTTCTGATCTTAGGATTAATCTATCTATCAAAAGTGTTTTAGATTTCTTGAAAGAACACAGATGAGCAAATTGTCCTTAGACACCGAAAGTTGATGCTAAGGCGATTTGTGAACTTATCAAACCTTAACTTTAATGCGTGCCTAGAATTCTAAGGTTAAACGACAGTTTAGATAGTTAGGTTGATTGGCATAGTAGTTATTGCCACGATAGTGGGCTAGCCATAAATTCATGTTTGAGTTCGAGAACGGTACTTATTCCATTCCCTGTTTGATTATATGGTTAGTGAATCTTGATTTTCTGCGAATTAACCTAAGGCCTAGCGTCTCTATCCATTTAATTTACATCGTTACTCTTGCACTAAACCACAAACAACTCTTATTAGTCTTAGCTTTGCTTTACTCTTGCATTCTCGTAGTGTTTCACTTGGTCTATGTGGATTCGATCCCTTCTATACTACTTCGTCTGATGTGTTCTTGCAGTAATTATTTATAGGGGTAAAACTATGTGTATCTGATATACCCGCGTTTAATTTATATAGCGCGTTTTGATCCATGGATGATGTAATAACCCTAATCCGTATAGGATATAGTGGTTGAAATCCATAAAGTATGTAGTATTTCATCTGTTGTGGCCAGCAACAGACGAGGTTTGTTTTCCTCCTCGCGAGCCTCCGTAATCTGTAATTGCTGTAAAAGTTTCGCTAGTTCTTTCTCGGAACTTTGATTGGCTTCCATCTTCTTACGCTTTGTCTTTGCGTTTGGCTCGGACACCGGGTTCCTTAGTTTGTGTTCGTCTAGAAAAAAAATTCGGGACTCCTTCTGGTTTCCCCAGATCGTCTTGATTTCATCAAGGGTTAGAAACTTGACGCAAAGGTGGTACGTCGATAGAATGGCTCGAATGGAGTTTATCCACGGCGTTCCCATGAATAAATTGTATATTGTCGGGTGGTTTTCAACGGAGAACTCCACTATCTTTGTTATGCATTTAGCTTGGACGGGGAGCCAGATTGTGCCGAGAGTCATTGTTGTTTCTCCTGAGAATCCGGTAAGGGGTTCTGGATGCTACGATTTCTGACAAGTTGATATTCATCTTTCTGAGGGTCTCTTTGAAAGTAACGTTGACGGAACTCCCCGTATCTATCAATACTCTTGCTACATCGGGATCCTTGATGGTCAACTCAATGACGAGGGGATCGTTATGCGGTTTATTGATCCCAATGGTTTTGTTTTCGGCGAATGAGATGAAAACATTAGGAAGATTGAGAGGCTCCAACCAGTTGTTGTTAGCGTCTGCTCGTCGCTGGAAAGCTTTGATTGATGACATCGTGTATGCACAGTACTGGGATCAGCCCATTATCATTTTAATCCTTCTTCGGGGACCTTGATGCGCTTGTTCGTTGGTCCTTCCTTGCTTGGGAATCTCGCCTCTGTTTTGGTTCCATTTGGGATCCTTGGTTCGGTCGATCGGGTTGATCGCTCTCCTCTATCGTTCGAAGTCCTTGAGGCTTACGGATTCGCCGACCTCTCCAGCCATAATTTTCACTGCAAGTCTTGCACCTAGGCTTTGACAATTCGCCTTTAGTTGACCGTAACATCGGTGATATTCGCACTAGGCCTTCTCGTTGAAGCTGCTTCCAACTTGGTAGTTATGAGCGCCATCGAATTTGGGTTTTTCGTGGTGCACGTATCCGCCGCTTTGGGTATTTCTTCTAGGGTTCGATGGGTTTGGGGCAGAGATGTTGTTTCGGCTAGTAGATTTTCTTGTTTAGTATCTTTCAGATAGGATCTTCATCTCCTTTTCGTCGACTATGAAATCCGAGGCTTGGTGCATGGCATCTTGGATTTTAGAGTGGTATTCAATGCGACTTTTTTCTGAAATCCGACTTGTACCAAAACGATTTCTTCAGTGCGATGAGGGCATCTTTGTCACTTCCGCCTTCAAATTTTGACACAACCTCATTAAATCATCCCATGAAATTTCGCAACGTCTCCGTCGGTGCTTGCGAGAGTGTCCATAAGTCAGCATCGGAAGTTCCTCGTTCCATGAATATGGAATATTGTTTTAGGAGTTTAGAGGACAATAGTTGAAAGTTGTCTATCGAATTTTGATGCGAGCGGATTGTTAATTCAAACTCTCGGGTTTTAAATTTATAACTTAAAAATTCTGCAAGTGCACATACGAGCGTTGTAGTACTTGAGGTATCGATCCACAGAGAGAGAAAGCTGTTATATGAGACTTTAGACAGAGAATTAGCATGGAAGTATAGAACAGGAATAAGTTTTATAGGGTTTTTGTCACGAAAATTTGTAAAGAACGAAAAACGGAAAATTGCTTGAAAACTAGGCTTGAAAATCGATGACTTGAAAGTAAAGGGGAAAAGGATTTGTAAACAATAATAAAACGGTGATGGGTCAACATAGATTTCTTAGGGTATGCTCGATTCAATCACGGCCCCTTAGCTCTTAGTAACATGATTCGAGATTTTAACTCCACGAACTGAACAGAATAAACGGCGTAGTCTACTTTCATACACCCTATGCACCAACAATCTATATACTCGACCAGTAGCTTTCGTCTTTAGCCGCGCAAAAACTTGTGATGTTCGAGCTAGTTCTTCCTAGTGCACGGCACTCCGTAAGTATACTTTCGTATCTTACGACGCGACACGCTCTTATAGATGAACGATTCAGGCATTTAGATTCAGCACTTTTGGTGGTTTTTTAACACCTAGGAATCAGCATCTCTAGTTCATGACGCTAGATTCATGCATTAACAACGATCTATAAGAAAGAACTCTAGAATTCGGTTAGGGTTTTACCTTGTGAAATATTTATCGAACATAAAATTCCCCTCGATAATCCCTTTAAACCCAACGATTAAACTACTCGCACATCATAGAATTAAAAGACATAATTAAATAAATTACAGGAGATTGATGAAAGAGGGTTCTCGATTTTAAGAACGATGTCCGGAGAAAATCTCTTAACCAATCTCGAGGAGTAAACGAACAAAAAGTAAGGAGCGGAAAGTAAAGAGAAAAAGTATGAACAAAACTAAACTAAAAATGGTGTATAAGCGAGCACACGAAATTTGGTCTCTAAACATATATTTATAGGTCTTGAGCTCTGCGTTCGTCGGTATTTAGGGTTTTAAGTTGACTGAAATTGAACGGGCCTTGAAATTGGGCTTCCGGGACGAAACTGCTTCCACCACGGGTCTCTGGCCGGGGCGAAACATACCTTGGCCGCATGTCGAAGCTTCCTGGCCATAGAAGCTTCCTGGCCATAGCAAACTGCCTCTTGGTGATATGCTCAATTTAATACCCTAACANAGACTCCAAAATACAGTAAAGACTCTATAAAAGGATTTATATCATGGTCTAAACATGGTAAAAACCATTATATATCACTTGGTTACAGGTCGGGGCTTCTGCCCGAGGTAAGAGTCTTGAAACTACAAATATGTGAAAGCCGTAATAAAAACATGTAAAAGCGAATGAAACACTTATTAAAGCGTTCTAAAATAGATGGTAAAACGGGTAAAAATACGGTGTTATCACACCCCCAAACTTAGATTTTGTTTGTCCTCAAACAAAACAAAACAAAAGCTCAGAAATATCAAACAAAAATCATAGGATACTAGAAATCTCGGAGACCGTCCTTCTAAACCATAACCATCGAACTACATGATATGCTTGGTTTTTACCATTTTCTAACATGTGTTTTTGTGTTGGTTTTGAGTCTTTTATTGAGTTAAAGTGTGTTTTTAGAGACTTTTACTCTTTGATCGAGCCTTTACACGTTTTAGATTGATTTGGAGGAAAACAATGCATTTTGGTTACAAAAGGTGAAATTGGGAATACATAGTCATGCATAAGCGTCTGACGTTTGGCTTTCTTTGAAGGTCTTCCCACAAATGGATCGAACTGAAATTGTGACACAATATAGATCTGTGAATTAGCTTTCATTTTCAAGTGGTTTGAAGAAAATCTAACGGTGCGAGCAAGAGGTATACCCGATTTATTGAAGACAGGTCAATCTGACTCGCAGAAGAAGCATATGCAGAACATGGAGGCTTGCATCGATCGATGCAAATGTTCATGAGCTTCAAAATCGACTGATGCATACCTTGCATCGATCGATGCACTTCCCAGACGAAAAATGTAGTTTCTGCAGTTTCTAAACTTCCTATTTTGCCCCAAATTATCCTAACTTAACCTAATTCGACTCAAGACCTATAATACTTATTTTTAAGCCACTTTTGAGGCTAAGCTTTATTTTTCTTAGACATCTTTCATCTTTTTCAATTGTATGATTGGGAGAAGATCTCTGAATCACTTCTGACAAACTTGGAGAAGATTTCTGAACCCTCTTATTACTTTTATCAATTTAATTATGTCTTCCTTTTCATCTCTTTGTGATTTCTTTGATTCCATGTCGGAGTAGTTCCACAGTTAGGTTTACGGTTTCAATGGGATCCATGAATCATTGAATTAGATACATATAGGGATTAATCTTTTGAGGTTTTCGCTTATTGTTGTGTTTATTGATCACTTAGTCTCTGATCTAGGGTTTAATCTATACCACGGAAGTGTCGTAGGTTTCTAGAAAGAACATAAGTTAGCTAATTGTCCTTAGCCAACGTAAGTTGATGTTAAGGCGATTCGTGAACATATTGAACCTATTTGTTAATGCTGGTCTAGAACTCTAGGTTCAACGGAAGTTAACATTTTAGGTTGCTAGATTTAGTAATCAATGCCACGGAAGTGGATTAGTTAGATATTTATGTTTGAGTTTGAAACTTGTGTGTTAATCATTCCCTGAATAGTTGTATGATTCATGATGTCTGGATCTTTGCAAATAAACCCTTGACCTAATGCTTTTCTCTTATTGAATTTATAACGCTTTTAGTTATTTTCATTACTTTGCAAATCAAACCTTATTCTCGTCTTAGCTTAATTTCATCTTGTGAGAATTATAGTGTAACCTTAGTCTCTGTGGATTTGATCCTAAAGTACTTCATTGACACCCCGTTACGATTGCGGTAGTGTCAATTTTAGTTATTAATTGACTTAGTAAAAACACTAAAATCAATTTGGCGCCATTGTCGTGGACCAATAGCGTTAACTTCAATTCTGAATTTGAAATTTAGTATACGATTTACCAACATATTCTACCTTTTGATCACTTGTGCGTTTCAGGTGACTGACAGAAAAGCTTAATAGAGTTAACAGAAGCAGGGGCTCTGAAAACCTTCGCGTGCTCAATAACGAAGAGCTAGCAAGTTGATGGTCATGGACTACAATGATTGGCCACAAGAAGAGGATGCCACATTTGATGAATACATTCAAGATGAGCCATACATGGAGCCACCATTTGATGAAAGTGTACTCACACCAGAACAAAAAGTGGAGTTGGATAAGCATCATGAAGAGAATGCAATGATGAAAAGGAGTGACCTAGCCGCTATGATTCGTTTGAACCTCATGTCACATCGGGCAGCACTTGAGGGAAGGGAACTCACAATGTCCGAGATAATAGTAGCTCATGCGCTTAAAGATGTAATTTATTGGGTTCAACCATGCCAACTAGAAGGTATTTTTGACTCAACCTTTGAAATCTATGATTATGAGGATAGTCATTTGCCTTACATTGAAGAGGTAGCTTCTAGTTTGCAAACTCATGTGCTCATTTATTAATGCTATGATTTAATATGTGAGTCTCAAAGACTAGATTCCTTAAGAGTAGAAAATCTTGCTAGAGATTACCATGAAGTATGTTTTGATATTAATTATCTATGTGCTTTGAATGTTCATGATCTCGAGTTTAAGCTTTCGATGCATGAGTAATCTAGATCTCTTCTTGAAAAATCTTACCTAGGGGATGTGCTTGATGAAGATAAGATATTGAATGAGATAGATGACCCTAAGGTTGAGATTGAATCTAGGAAGAAGGATACTGTGTTTTACATGATTGATGGAGATGAAGTTGACTATTTTGTGATTAACTCGTTTAAACCTGAAGTTGACTTTAAATTTCCATCAAATGCATTTGATCCTCATGAGAATCTCACCATCACAGAAAATTCCAAGATATATGCTACATCCGTAGTAAACTTCCTTGATGTAAGTTTTGTTTCTTTGCCGTGGATAGTTGCATGCCATGTTTCACATTTTGTTTCTTGCCCTAACAGGAGAATGACCAAAGGTGCATTGGCTCAACATTTTGATTCTCATGATTAACATCTGAGACCGAAGTCAAGCTAACGACTATAAACAAGCGCTTGGTGGGAGGCAACCCACCTGTACGTTTTCTTTTATTTTATTTTATCTTTCTTTTGGTCTGTTTTGCCTTCCTCTTGATTTACTCTCACACCGAGACGGTGTGAAGTAAGTTTGTGAGAGAGTCTTTGTCATTACTAACGTTGTTTTCTTTCTTTTGTTTTCTCTTTCAAGTCATTTTGATGTTTTCTTTGAGTTATTATGTTTTATTGAGTCAAAATTGTTGGAGATTATGATCACGACCTTTGAACTTTTTTTCTGTGATTTCGCAGCTAAGTGACCATTGTTACAGAGTTAGCTTCAGATCAGATTAATGAAAAATCTAAAGACTGACCAGTTATTTAAAGGCATCCATGTTTCCAGAAAAAATTCAAAAAGCTTGAGCTAGTTTCTGAGCTCTTCCTTTTACATCATCATCGTGATTGGTGTCTTCAGAGCTTGATTCCTCATTCGTATCTGACAAGACGACCTTTGTGAAAATATGGTACTCCTCTCCTTCATTTAAAATAAAAAGCAGAAAAGGTGAAATGATTTTCTTTCGGGTAAAGGACTAGGAAAATTTCCATCGATCCCATTATTTTACCTCGAAAGAGATTATCACACCAAGGTTGAAACTAAGGTTGAGGAAAATTTACGGGGATACCACTATTCACGTACACCTTAGAAATAAAGGGTGGCACTTAAATGAACCGGGAATTCGGTGGCAAAAACCATAAATACTCGAGTTCCATCCGCCATAGACCCTACAAAAAGAAAATGAGAAAAGAATAAGTATGGGGGAGGAAAAAGTACCAAAGGTTGTGTTGTTGTCTTGTCACGATATCGAAAAGAAAATATTCTAGAAGGTTCTTGGCACTATGATCTTTGATGAGACCCATCGATGATGGGTTTTGATTATTCCGCGAAATAATGAGTTGAATCTGGGACGCTGCGATGCTTGTAGAGAAGTACATGGTGGTTCGATCTAGAGCTAGTTTGACAATACATGGATTACTAAGGTAATGGTCATTGCATGATTCTAAGAGAAATGTGAGTCTCTGTATTTTCACGTATTTTTATTCTTGCTTAGTTTTATGTTTGCTTGAGGACAAGCAAAAGGCTAAGTCTGGGGGAATTGATATACTTAGTTTTTACCGTTTTTAACACATGTTTTGGTGTTTCTTTTGAGTATTTTATCGAGTCAAAGTGTTTTTTTAGAGTCTTTTAGTCTTTTATCGAGTCTTTTCAGGTTTTAGGAGACTTTGGGAGAAAAATAGCCGTTTTGGATGAAAATGAGCATATAGAGGTGCAGAGACTTCAGAAGTTTGGCAGTCTTTGAAGGTTTTCCCACCAATGGATCAAGCTGAAATTTTGACACAAGATTTAGCTTTGAATTAGCTTTCATTTGCAAGTCGTTTGAAGAAACTCCAACGGTGCGATCAAGAGTTATGTTTTCCTTTTCATCTACTTGTGATTTCTATGATTCCATGTCGGAGTAGTCTCATATTTAGGTTTAGGGTTTCAAGGAGATCTATGAATCATTGAATTAGACATAGATATGGATTTATCTTTTGAGGTTTTCGCTTATTTTTGTGTTTATTGCTTAGGCTGAATTGATCACTTAGTCTCTGATCTAGGGTTTAATATATACCACAGAAGTGTCGTATGTTGCAAGAAAGAACATAAGCGAGCGAATTGTCCTTAGCCAACGGAAGTTGATGTTGAGGCGATTCGTGAACATATTAAACCTATTCGTTAATGCTGGTCTAGAACTCTATGTTCAACGGAAGTTAGGATTTTAGGTTGCTCGATTTAGTAATCAATCCTGCGGAAGTGGATTGGTTAGATATTTATGTTTGTGTTTGAAACTTGTGTTTAATCGTTCCCTGAATAGTTGTTTGATTCATGATCTCTGGATTCACCCGAAGAAACCCTCGACATAATGTTTTTCTCTTATTGAATTTACACCGCTCTTAGTTATTTTTATTACTTTGCAAATCAAACCTTATTCTCGTCTTAGCTTAATTTCATATTGTGAGAATCGTAGTGTAACATTGGTCCGGGACAATTCGCTCGCTTATGTTCGTAGTCTTTATTTTTCTTAGACATATTTCATCTCTTTCAATTGTATGCTTGGGAGAAGATCTCTGAACCACTTCTGACAAAATTGGAAGAAATTTATGAGCCCTCTTATTAATTTTATCAATTTAATTATGTCTTCCTTTTCATCTCTTTGTTATTTCTCTGATTTCATGTCGGAGTAGTTCCATAGTTAGGTTTAGGGTTTAAACGGGATCCATGAATCATTGAATTAGACACATATAGGGATTTATCTTTTGAGGTTTTCGCTTATTGTTGTGTTTATTGCTTAGGATGAATTGCTCACTTAGTCTCTGATCTAGGGTTTAATCTATACCACGAAAGTGTCGTAGGTTGCTAGAAAGAACATAAGCGAGCGAATTGTCCTTAGCTAACGGAAGTTGATGTTAAGGCGATTCGTGAACACATTGAACCTATTTGTTAATGCTGGTCTATAACTCTAGGTTCAACGGAAGTTAGGATTTTAGGTTGCTAGATTTAGTAATCAATGCCACGTAAGTGGATTTGTTAGATATTTATGTTTGAGTTTGAAACTTGTGTTTAATCGTTCCTTGAATAGTTGTCTGATTCATGATGTATGGATCCTTGCGAATAAACCCTTAAACTAACGCGTTTCTCTTATTGAATTTATACCGCTTTTAGTTATTTTCATTACTTTGCAAATCAAACCTTATTCTCGTCTAAGCTTAATTTCATCTTGTGTGAATCGTAGTGTAACCTTGGTCTTTGTGGATTCGATCCTAAAGTACTGCATTGACATACCGTTACGATTGCGGTAGTGTGAACTTTAGTTATTAATTGAGTTATTAAAAACACTAAAATCACTACATCAATCGCAACCTAGCCTAGAAAATTCTCGCCAGAAGTTTCCATAACACTAGTCCACGATATCCGTCATACGAAATCTAAACTTTCAAAATACAAAATTCCGGTCAACTATCTCACTAAATTCATTAAGCACAAATTAAAATTCTCATCAAAAGGATCAAACAAAGACAATCGATGCTAGGTATTAAAGGCATTTAGAGGTGAGGTTAAAAGTATTTTGTGTTACCGTAATTTCACCAGAGGGTGCGAGATATTATGCAAAACAGAAAGAGAGGATGGATCTATTGGGAACCACAGCTTCTAGTCACATCTTCATGCGTAAAAATGTTGCAATTCATCATTTCTCTGAAAACAGAAGTTTTATGTCATTCCCCCATACTTAGATTTTTCTGTGGGCACGTAATAACAGACTTTTCATAAACGAACCATGGATGCCTCATAAGTATTTTGGCCAACCTAAACTCTCTTTAGGCTCTCGTTTCCTTTCCCTTTCGATTTTTTATTTATTAATTTTTTTTTTTGAGAAAGGGGGAAACACTTTTTATTGAGATAGAGTCTTAGGGGCACGAAACTTTACCATGATTTTGAGATTTCAAGGCATAACCAAGCTATCGTCTTTGTTGAATTCACCTCCACCAATCGCGTATAGTCTCCATCTTTAGTGACTAGAAACTGTGTCGTTCCTCTCTGTCTGGCGTTTTTGCACATATCTGCACATAAGACACAAAGAGAGTATGCATGAGGTCTAAACAATGGTTAAGTTTTGTGTGGGGTACCAAATAAAGATCAGATGGCCATTCAGGTAAGACAAAGAGTGGTAAAAGGTAAAAGAACGTCCTAAATGTATGATTCGTTATCTTTGCCTAAACCTATGATGAGAAAATTAAGTCAAGTTAAAGTTCAAGTATATTCCAACCTAAAGAATCTTTACGGTCTAAATTCCTCTAGGGATTTCGCATTAACAGAAACTCTAGCTATCGCCTAGTCTATAACCAAATTACGAAAGAGCATGTTACTAGGATATAGCGTAGAAGCACACTGATCGGTTATCGTCATGGCATTCTTTCTTCATTCCCTCAAAACATATTCCTACTTTTATTAAAAAAAAACTAGAAAATTTTCAAAGAAAAATACAAAATGCAAACACTTATTAAAGAAAAGGTGATTAGTAAGAGATGGAATCCTCCCCCATACTTAAATCACATTGTCCCCAGTGTGAAATAAATCGAGCAAGGACGAGAAATAGATGTATGTATAAATGAAAAAGTTTTTGGAAAAAGAGAACTTGCATGGAGGTGTTGGGGAATTGATGTGGGAATAGAATGGTGGTGAATGGCGAATGGTAGATGTTGTTTTCGTGATGAGGAATGGGTGTGGGTGATTGAAAATGGATTGGAGTCGGTTGGGGATCGAAGAAAATCGATCAGTAATGACAGGGGACTGGCAGCGGGTCGGAGTTGCGCGACCGAGGCCAAAGGAGGTTTCGTTGCGGGTCGGTGGGACGCACCCGCGGTCGGTGGCTGGTTCGCCGCGGGTCGGTGGGACGCACTTGCGGTCGATCCTCTTTTTTGGTCAAGTCTTTTCTAGCAGTTCGGGCTAGACCGAGCAATTTCGAACCATGCTTCCATCTTTTTGCATTTTATATTTTCTGAATATTTGGTGTTTTTTGGTTTTTTTAGAAAACTGAGACTAAGAAAACCAAAACGTTAATAGAAAAAGAAAGAAAAACTAAAAAGAAAAACGTACCTAAAATGGGTTGCCTCCCATTGAGCGCTCGATGTAGATAGCTATACGAGCTTAGTCGTAGAAGGACAGTGTCGTTCGACAAGTCTTCTTTGATCTCCTTTTGGTTTCCTCGTCATGTGACTCATCGCTCCATAATGAGTCGGGATCGGAGTCCTTCGATTTGAGGTGTCCTTCTCTCTTGAGCTTGAGCGGGAAAACATCGTAGAACACGTCTTTGTCGATGTTAGGAAACACGTCGATATGGCCAATCCATAATGGCTCTGACGGTTGACAAGAAATGCCATCCTAGGATCACCGGTGTAGAATCAACTTCCGTCGCTTTGACAATGTAGAAGTCTACGGGGCAATGCATTCTCCGATCCTTACATGCATGTCATAGGCGATCCCCTTAGGTATAGCACAAGATTCACCAGCCATGCTGATTTTTGTTTGGGTACGGTGCATGTGCTTGATACCGAGGCGTTTGGCGGTTGATTTTGACATGATGCCAAAGCAGGCTCCGGAGTCACAAATAACTCGACTCCTCGGATGCTACAGTTGATGAGAAACTGCCCTTTCTCTTTAATCTTATGGAGAGTTCTAACGGGTTTCACGTTCATAGCATTCGTGAAAAGATCTTCTAACTCCGAGATGATTTATTTTCTTTCAAAAAAGAAGTGGCCAATCTTTCACAAAAGAAGTGGCCAATCATGTGGTCCATGCACGCTCTAGCAAACGTGGTTCCTCGAGGTAAATCACGAACCACGCTATTGAATTCCTCTAACTTTTCCCAACTAATTTGGTTCGAGTAACTTTTGTGTTTCTCGAGATGAAATATACGAATTGCATTAAAGGTACTATATGGTGTTGTCGAATGCCTCGCTCTCTTGAAGTAGATGCTAATGTCTTCTCTACTCTCATTGCTGTAGCGGAAGAATGCTTGTAGACAACATCTTTCCCACACGTCAGATGAAGGTTCGTACACCGGGATCAATTTTACAAAGTTGTTAAATTCGATCAATCTTTCTCGGGAGATGTTTTGTGTTATTGGCTCCTCGGTTATTTGACTTGCAAGAGGTGTTGGTTCAAAGTCTGAGCCATACATCGAACTAAAATCAGATTCGAGGAAGAACAACCTTGGGTCTTCTTCTTCTAAGTATTATTCCTCGATTTCCTCGGATGATTGAGTGGACCGAACCATGTTGCAAGGTGCAATGGAGTCTGGTTCCCTGCTGCTCGGAGGGTTTGTTGAAGCTTGATAGTCAATGGAGAAGACGTCTTGCCCGAAGGAGGGTGGACGAGACTTGAAAGGTCCAAGGAGAGACTAGCAGGAGCTGGCCTCGCGTCCAGGAGGCAGAGCAGCGGTGGTTGTTAGGTCGGCTGCGGGTCAGGAGGACGCATCCTCGGCGAATGGTGGTTTGGCCACAGCAAGGGGAGCTGCGACCGCGGTGAAGTGGATTCGTGGGGGCTTGTTCGGTTCGTCATCTTCTTCATCCTTAAAAAGTGTCTCTAAACAAGTTTTGGTTATCTTTGGAGTGTCAGATAGGTGACTAACTGATATATCATGGTTTTTACCCCGTTTAAGCCATGATATAAGTCCTTTTTATAGAGTTTTTCTAGTGTTTTGTAGTCTTTTAGAGTCTTTTACAGGTCTTAGCACGTTTGGAGCACTATTGGAATTATTGGAGCTTTCTGGAAGAGTTTGGAGCAAAAGCTGAAGTCGTGTTGTTGAGGACCTGATTTCACAACAGGCATCGATCGATACCCCCCTGGTATCGATCGATACTCTTCGAGGCTGACACGACATGCGACTTTTATGAAGAGTTGAAGAATTGCAACTTGGTCCAGAAGTCTTTGATAATTACAAGAAGACCCCAGAACGTGTTTTAGGTTATAAATATGATTTTACAGCCACTTGTAGGCTAAGCTTTATTTTAGAATACTTTGGTTGTGAGAAACAAGTCTGAATCTCCCTTCGTCCGAGATCAGATCTCTAAACCTTTTTGATTATTTATTTGATGATTTATTCAGTTATGTCTATTGATTCAATTGCCATGTCTGAGTAGATCCACCTTAGGTTTAGGGTTTTCTCATAAAGGATTTCTTTGAATGCTAGGTTAATTATCTGTTTAGGATTCACCATCTGAATTAGTTCTTCACCATAGGTTGTTCTCAAAGCTAATTCTAGGTTGAAGAATCTGGAACTTAGATCTTAGGATAATTGATTAGGCACGAGAGTGCGATTAATTACCTGATAGAACCTAGGTGAGCAAATTGATTATTCGCAAAGAGATTTGGTTTAATTGATTTGTGAACATATCAAACCTGATTTTAAAGCTGATTTAGACTTTAGGATTCGCAAAGAGATTTGGAATTCCTAGGATTTAGATTTAGATA
>PKML01053299.1:74740-107564 GCA_002933935.1 Eutrema yunnanense | reverse complement strand
AAATTAACTACTTAAATCACTTGCAACATAAATTGTACTCATGAAATTTCTCAAACTAGATAAATCCCACTTCATCTTCTAGTACCGTTCCTTTCTCTGCTCCATCAGAATCTTTTTCAGGCAAACGTTTCCTTCCAAATCCATATTGGGATGATAAACCTAAAGAGAAAACAAACATCTTTACATATAAACAAGTAAAATTTTGAAGTAGAAGACGAAACTATAAGGAACGCAAAAGAAGGATCCTACCTTGGTTTTGCATTTGACTTTTGGAGCTTCATGTGGATACACATGTGACACTGGAAACGTGAAAACAAATTAGACACTCAGATAATTTTAACAGACACTCACATTAAACCTCATCACAAACACAGAAGAAAATAAGAAGGAAGGAGTATAGTACCTGAAACATAACAAGAATTTGTAGACTAGGAAACAAGAATCTGCAAAAATTGACAGAACACAACAAAATCATTACACACAGACTCAGTTCAAAACGAACATATGTATATATTGAACCAAGTAAATAATTGTGTATACCTGATAGGTAGTTCTTGTATGTCTGAAATCGACCTGCATAAACATGCAAAATACTTATCAATTACTAAAACACACAAACATGGGGAATGAATAAAAGTTCTTCTCCCAAAGATCAACCCGACAGCAAATTCATGGAAGTCAAAAGACATCTCAAATCGAGTCTCAGACAACTAATAACATACCTCCCAGATTTCGTACTCCTTTGCTGAATTCGAACTTTAGAAGACTAAAACTTGTCTCTATTTCAAAACTGCTAGCTTTTAGTGTCGAAAGCTCCCTGCAAAATTGCAAATTTTGATTAAACACAGAGAAAGACATTCCTTGATACTCTTGTTGAATAAAGCGCTTATACTAAGAGAAAAATTAACCCTAAAATCGAAAACCCTAGCTGAAACTAAAAACCCTTTCAATTTCACATACCTTTACCTGCAGCAACCACATAAATCTTCCTGCAAAATAGCAAAATCTTCGATTAGGAATCATTACCAAACATGATTACCCAAACCCAACTAACCTCCCAATGTTTGACCAATTCTTGAGCAATTGCCGACACTTCCTCCGCAACAAGAACGCACGCAAACGAAATCGTGGACAATTCTCCAGAAACTACGAAATTAAGGGAAGAACTCGAGAGGGAGAGTGAGAGGGAGAGGGAGAGGGAGAGGGAGAGTCGAATGACGAGATCTGTATCTCTTTGAGAGGGAGAGCAAGAGGCGAGAGTGAGAGCTAGCTTCAATTTAGGTATCTTCATGCGAAATTTTGGCCCCAAATTTTATTTTGAGGCGGGCTATTTAGTTAAAGAGTGAGATTTGTGTGGGAAAGAGTCGGATTAGGGATTGTGATAATCGAGTAAAAAGAAGCGAAAGGGGAAGGGGAAGAACATGAAATTTTAGGTTTGAGTAATAAGGGATTATTTTGGAGCCCAAATGAAATGTTTTGGCCTAATGTTTTCTAAGTGTCGCGGGAATGAAATGTTTTTTCACGGCCTAACACTATCATAACGTTTGCAATGAGGCATATGCTATTAAAGATAACATTTAACTTACAAAACGTGATGCTAAATTTTGTTTTCTAATCTAACACTATATCATAGCGTTTACAAATATACAAACGCTATCTAAAAACCAGGGGTATTATAACCATAGCAGAATTACAAAAAACGCTATATTATAATGCTATAAAAACCCAATATTCTTGTAGTGATCGGTTTCTCTACCCTTGTACTCGAGTATGCTGAGGCATGATTTGATTTCGTGGAGTTCATCATCGGTTCTTTCTCTTTACCAAGAGGCAGATTCACTTTTCTCCTTGATCTCTTGCTTTGATTCGCGAATCTCCATGGAATTTTGAATGATGTTGTATTTTTGCTTGATTTTCTCTTCCTTCATGGTTTTCTTTCTTTCTTTGATATTAGCAGCGTCTTTTAGAGTCTGTTCCTCGAGTATGATGACGTGGGCAGCAAGATCATCAAAATTCTTATTGAATTCGGTGTAGCTTGTGTCTAGCTTCTTGTTAATGGCCGCTTCGGTTACCACTTGACAATCAAGGTATTGATTTAGCATCACGTTGAGTCACTCCAAACGCATGCTAATCTTTGAGTTGAAGATGTCTTGGTCCGAGAATTCATGGGGTTGATGGTGATGGTTTTGTTGAGTGTTGACGAACGGAGACGCAAAAGGCTCATCTCGGGAATAAAGATGCTCGTAGCGTCCTAGAGAGTAGATGGTCGATGCCGGTTTCCGATCCATGTAGAACGAGTCACAGTTGGTGTGTGAGTCGTGAGAGTGGTCAGCACAAGATGGGTCGTAGCAACCCTGCTCGTAGTAGCAATTTCGCTCCAAATGTGAGTTCATGTTTCAAAACCTGAAACGAAGAAAAACAAAAATGGAAATTAAAAAGAAAAAGTTTGTTCTAGAGTCGATTTAGTAACCTCTAAGCTGTGACAAAACGATAGAAATTTCCTCCCCGGGCAACGGCGCCAAAAACTTGATGCGAGCGAATTGTTAATCCAAACTCTCGGGTTTTAAATTTATAACCTAAAGTTCTACAATTGCACAGACGTGCCTTGTAGTACTTGAGGTATCGATCCACAGAGAAGGAAAGTTGTTCTATGAGACCTTAGACATAGACTTACTAAGGAAGTCTAGAACGGGAATAAGTTTTATAGGGTTTTTGTCACGAAAATTTGTACAGAATGAAAAACAGAAATTTGCTTGAAAACTAGATTTAAAGTAAAGGGGAAAACGATTTGTAAACAATAATAAAACGGTATTGGGTCGACAGGGATTCCTTAGGGCATACTCGATTGAATCACGGCTCTTATGCTCTTAGTAACACGATTCTAGACTTTAACTCCACGAACTGAACATAATAAATGGCGTAGTCTACTTTCGTATATCTTACGTACCAATAATCTATATACTCGGCCAATAGCTTTCGTCTCTGGCCGCGCATAAAATTGAGTTGTTCGCGCTGGTTCTTCTTAGTTCACGGCACTTCGTAAGTATACTTTCGTATCTTATAGATGAACGATTCGGGCATTTAGATTCAGCATTTTTTGTGGTCTTTAACACCTAGAAATCATCATCTAGTTCATGACGCTAGATTCATGCATTAACAACGATCTATAAGAAAGAGTTCTAGAATTCGGCTAGGGTTGTACCTTGGGAAATCCTTATCGAACATAGAATTCTTCTCGGTAATCCCTTTAAACGCAACGATTAAACTACTCGCACATAATAGAATTAAAAGACAGAACTAAATAAATTGTAGGAGATTGATGAAAGAGGGTTCTCGATTTTAAGAACGATTGATAACACCGGTTTTTGACAATTTTTATGGATCACTTTCATATTCTTTTGCAGGTGTTTTAACTCCGTTTTCAATAGTTTTCAAATGATTTCTATGTTGTAGTGTTTTGAAAGACGTTTCAGGTAACTCGGATTAAAAGAGTAAATTTCGGAATAAAAGTACGTTTTTGGATAAACTCGGACCGTCAGAAGTCTTGCCATCATAGAAGGCCTTTTCACCGTCTGATCATCACCAAATTTGGATACAACAAAGTAGATAAAACCAGCTTTCAAATGCAATTGGATTGGGGACAATCCAATGGTTGGATCCTAAAATATAACGAAGCAACGAAGACCGACGAAGCTGCCGAGAAGCAGTCTACCGCGGGTCGAGAGCTCCCACCCGCGGCAAAACACCAGATCGCCACTACTGGAGAGCACGGAGCCACGGCCAAACACCGGTTTGCCACTCCTGGAGAGCACGTACCTGCGGCTAGACCCAATTTCGCATAAATCAAGTCGTTTCTTCACCCGAGGCCAAAACTGTCTTTTCCCGTCAAACCCTAACTCGACAAAAACGAGTTGAAGACCTATAAATACTTGTTTTACAGCCACAATTCCGTTACCCCTCTGGTTATACTTTTAGACTTGTTTTGCACCAAACTTTTGCTCTTGTTCTTTGTTCTTTGTTTAGGGAGATATGGATTTTTCTTGAACCCTTTTGTTTTATTTCTTATTTATTGATTGTGCAATTCAGAAGCTTGATTTTCTCTTGCATGGTCGTGGCTGAGTAGTTCTCTCGTTGCGTATAGGGGTTCAAAGGGGCTCTCATGGTTCATTTTTTATTGAGTTGTTCGACTAGGATACGGATTAGGGTTCTTCGTTGTATCCTTGTTGATATTATGCATTTTAGAGCCACGAGAGTGCTGAATCTAATCGCTTGACCTAGGGTAGACGAGCAAATTCATCTTAAGATTTTGAAAGTATACTTACGGAGGAATTGTGGGCGTAAACGATCTTTGAGAGTATCATTCACTTCTTGCGCGGGCGGAGACGAAAGATACCGTCCGAGTACTGAAGTGAGTAGCTGTGTAGGATTACGCGTGTAGACTACACACAGATTACGTGTTCCAAGTTCAAGAATCCAAAGACGACAAAAGGTCGCTTTAGAAATCCTAGCAAATTCTTGGTGAAAAAATTTCCGATTGCCCATGAACCCTAAAAAATTTCCGATTGCCCAACGCTTCGTTAATTGATTTACATTTCCGATTGCCCATTTATCAACGCTTCACTTAGATTAGATTTATTTATTCGGTTAGTTTAGCTTAGTTTAGTCTCGTTCGCTTTCTTATTTTCTCGCTTAGTTAAGTTTAGTCTAGTTTAGTATAGTTTAGAGTCCTAATTTCGAGTTCGTGAAAAAACCATAAAACTTATTCTCGTCTTAGGTTTCCTTGTTAACTCTTTTTCTAAGGTCTCGCAGAACAGCATTCCCTCCCTGTGGATCGATACCTTAAGTACTACAACGCACATATGTGCACTTGCAGGCTTTAAGGTTTACAAATTTAAAACCTGAAGTTTCGTAGACGAATCTGATTCGCATCAACGATGTCCGGAGAAAACCTATTCACCAATCTCGAAGAGTAATCGAACTAAAAGTAAAGAGCGGAAAGTAAAGAACAAAAAGTAAGAATAAAACTAAACTAAAAATGGTGTAAAATCAAGCACACAAAATTTGGTCTTTAAAACACATATTTATAGGTCTTGAGCTCTGTTTTTGTCGGTCTTTATGGATTAAAGTTGACGGGAATTGTTCAGGCCATGAAAGTGGACTTCCGGGAAGAAACTGCTTCCACTGCGGGTCCAGGGTCTCTTGCCGCGGTGAAACATGCCTTGTCCGCGGGTCGAAGCTTCATGGCCGCGGCAAACTGCCTCTTGGCCGCGAGTTGGGGGCTTCTGGCCGAGGTGAACTAGGACGGCTTGATATTGATGTATCTTTTTATTGAACCGTTGGATCGTCCTCAAATCACTTGGAATGGAAAGATAGCTGGTCCTTCTTGAATATCACTAATATTGGACTGGATCAAACGGTGAGAAGAACCTCTATGGCAGTTGAACTTCTGACAATTTGACTCCGAGTTGAAAATCTGGTTTTTCTCCAATTTGCAATGGTTTTGCCTAAGTGATATATCATGGTTTTTACGCTGTTTAGGCCATGATATAAGTCCTTTTTATAGAGTCTTTCTAGTGTTTTGGAGTCTTTTAGAGTCTTTTACAGGTTATAGCACGTTGGGAGCATTATTGGAGATATTGGAGCTTTCTGGAGCAGTTTGGAGCAAAGCTACAGATCGTGTTGCTGAGTACCTGAATTCACGTCGAGTATCGATCGATACCCCCTGGTATCGATCGACACTCATCGCAGCAAACACAACCCGCGAGCTTTTCCAAGACTTGAAGAATTGCAAAAGTGCCCAGAAGACTTTAATATTTACAAGAAGGCCCAGAACGTGTATTAGCTATATAATTAGGTTTTCAGCCATCTGTTTAGACTATGCTTTTTATACTTTGATTTTACTTTGGTTGAGAGAAACAAGTCTGAATCTCCCTTCGTCCGAGATCAGATCTCAAAACCTTTCTGATTATTTTATTGATGATTTATTCAACTATGTTGATTGTTTCATTCACCATGTCTGAGTAGATCCACTTTAGGTTTAGGGTTTTCTCATAAAGGATTTTTTTAAATGCTATGTTGATTATCTGTTTAAGATTCACTATCTGAATTAGTTCTTCACCATAGGTTGTTCTCAAAGCTAATTCTAGGTTGACGAATCTAGAACTTAGATCTTNAATTGATTAGGCACGACAGTGCGATTAATTACCTGATAGAACCTTAGGTGAGCAAATTGATTATTCGCAAAGAGATTTGGTTTAATTGATTTGTGAACATATCAAACCTGATATTAAAGCTGATTTAGACTTTAGGATTCGCAAAGAGATTTGGAATTCCTAGGATTTAGATTTAGATAGTTTTCGCAATGAGAGTTGGTTAGCTATATTTTAGTGATTTGAGTTCAAGAACCGTGCATTAATCTGAATCCTGTTAGTTAATTTAGCTGCATTCATCGATTTCCTGAGAAATACCATGGGCCTATATTCTCTCCATTGATTTACAACACTTTTAATTTACGTAATTGCTTTCAATACCATTAATCACTTACCGTAATTCAACATCTAGAATCTATTGTGTGTTTCCTTGAGTCTTTGTGGATTCGATCCCTAGCAATACTACGACTACTGCTTTAGTACTGTTAGGGTATTAATTTGAGCATATCAAATTTGGCGCCGTTGCCGGGGACTCAATTCGCCATTAGATTTTAGCTGTAGAGTTTCGACTAAGTTCGTCGGTATTGATCGATACACTCCAGTATCGGTCGATACTTGGGCGATTTATTTGTTGATATCGATCGATACCATCCAGTATCGATCGATACTCAACGTGTTTTTGTTACTAACGTGTTTTACCTAGTGTGTTTCAGGTGTGAATTTGGAACGTGCAAACAGGAAGACGAAGCAGACATCAGAGATGAGCAACACTGTGATATTAAGACCTGATGCAGCTGGAGTTCTGAGAGACCAAGAGGGTCAAGTATGTAACGAGAAGGGGCAGCGACTTGATGAAGCTGGAAACATCATTATTCCTCCTGCTGTTGTTGATGAGATTGTCACGCCAGCTGGGCACGCCAACGTTGGCAATGATGCAGTCATTAATCGTGGTCAACTGATTGGTGAGTACAACATGCCTCATCAGTATTATACCAATTGATCAGCGATCCGTATTCCTACGTTCCAGTGGAATGACTTTGAGCTGAAGCCTGCTTACTTTGCTCTTGTGGGATCGCATCTCTTTCATGGTCTTCCTCATGAACATCCTATGGACTACATTGAGAAATTCGAAGATTTGGTCACTAGCGTGAAATACGATGGAGTGCCCAATGAATTCCTTTTCTGTAAGCTGTTCCCATACTCTCTTGGTGGAGACGCTACTTACTGGCTGAGGCAGTTACCTCCTGGATCACTGACTACCTGGGAAGAGATTAAGAGCGCCTTCTTGAACAATTTTTTCGATGATGCGAAATCCGAGGAGCCATGAACAAGATCTCTAAATTCTCTCAGGGAGGAACTGAGGGACTTAAGGTTGCTTGGGAGCGATTCAGATCTTATTAGAGGGATTGTCCGCATCATGGGTTCAATATGGTTCAGTTGCTGAATTTCTTCTTCAGAGGGATTGACTGTAGGTACCAAATGGCATTGGACTCTGTAACAATGGAAATTTCTTTACCAGATATCCTGACGATGCTTATCAATTGATTGAGAACTTTGCATCTAGCCATAGCGCCAAAAATGCAGACTTTGAGAGAAGGAAGCAGGCTGGGAGTATGGATGGGTTGCAGATTGCTGAGGTGCATGCGAAGCTGGATTCAGTGCATAATTTGTTGATGGGCATACAGAAGAAGACTGTTCGTTTTGCTGAAGAAAATGCAGTGGAACATGTTAACTACGTTGGTGGAGCTGGATCTCAAGATCAAAGATATCAATATCCATCCAAACCACCCAGAACTTCTGAAAACAGGATAGAATCCATGCTTGAACAACTTCTTCACGGACAGCAGCAGATGACAGCGACTTTTAACAGGAGGATAGATACCTTGTACACTGATTTGAATAGCAAAATCGAGGCTCTCAGTGTTCGTCAAACGATTTTGGATACACAGTTGGCCCAGACTGCCAAGATTTTGGCCGATTTTCCCAAAAATTGCGATGAAGATTCGGAAATCACCAAGGTATCGACCGACACAACCGAATATCGATCGATACCTGTCCAAATCCTTTCTCGAAACATGTCAGAATCCCGAGTATCGATCGATACCATACCTGGTGTCGATCGATACCCCTCGCAGATCGAGCCAGAATCGATGACACCACCTGAGTTGATTGAAGAAAGGGGCTACAAGCCTAAAGTGCAATACCCTCCACCACCTCCACTGATGCAGCTGACTAAGAGGAAAGATCCAGGAATCTTCTCAGTTCCATGCTCTATCTATGGAGCTAAATTCAAAGAGTCTCTCGTCGACTCAGGGGCTAGCGTTAATGTCATGTGAAGGCCAATTGTAGAGAGATTGGGAGCTGATATTCGATCTCCCAAGACGTCTATCACATTCGCGAACTCTTCAACCTCAACTCCATATGGCGCAATCGCTGATTTACTTGTCACAGTAGGAGGTTGTCTGGTCCCTACTGATTTTCAAGTTGTTGAGATGAGTGCAAAATCTATTACGCAGCTGATTCTTGGACGACCGTTTATGGCCACGGTTGGAGCGATTATGGATACACCAAGCAAGAGAATCTCGTTCTCATACATTGAAAAGGAGATGTACTACAAAGCCATCCCTATTAGAAGAACTCCTACACATATCTCTTGCATCACCATTGTCACAGGAGAGACGTTGGTAACTGATCTTTTAGAAGAACCTCCTGACGAGCCAATTGTCACAGACGTTCTAGATAGTCCTTCTGTCCTCATCAAGAAAGACATCAAAACAGTTAAAGCAAAGGAGAGGGGGAAGAGCAAAGAAGTAAAGGGTGCTCCCTCTGTGACTTTAACCCCTCAGAAGTGCGATGGAAATTCAATTCAATATAAGGTGAAGTGCAAGGGAACTTCGAAACCATTCTCCTGACTGATCGCCCGTAAAGTCAAGCTTGTGACGTAAAACAAGCGCTTGGTGGGAGACAACCCACTGGTGAGTCTGTACATAACTCTTTTATTTTCTGTTTTATCTTTGTTTTGTGTCTTGTGTCTTGTGTCTAAACGTGAAACAGATTTGACGAGGAGTATCGATCGACACCACTCAATGTCGATCGATACCAAGTGTCGTGAGAAAGGAGCATAATTTTTCATAAGTGTCGACCAAAAACGACAAGTGTCGGTCGATACCTCTGGGTATCGATCGATCCTCCACGGGAAAGTAAGTTCTCTCTTAAAACCCTCGGGTTTATTTTTCTCCTCCTTCTTCTCCATCGTTCGATACCGCCGACCCCTCTTCCCCTCTCAAATCGCATTTTCTCGTTTCTTCACCGATTTTGGTGATTCAAGTGCCTAGATTCATTAGATTTTCACTCTCTATCTCCTTCTAGCATTTGTTTCTCAGATCAGCAAAGGTATGTACTCGAAATCCCGCCTTTTCCATCCGATTTTTAGGTTTAAAATTTGTGTGATTCCACTCTTTAGCACTTGTTTTTCTTGACAATGGTCATTTGCTGAGATGCTCTAGACTAGTTTCGCACCTTGCCTTATATTCAATTGCCCTTAATTTCGACTTTTGGATGATTTGGATTGTGGATATGCGATGAAACTGGAATTGGCCCAGGGTGTCGATCGATACCCCCTGGTATCGATCGACACCATGCGAGTTTGACGATAAGAATTTTCTGTGATTGCTGAGAGGTGTTGGATTTATGATGTGTCCTTCTGTCTTTGTTTGCAGATGACATCTAAGTCCATGAGAGCCAGGACTACAGACGCATCGAGCTCAAACCCGTCTACTACGGATATTCCTGCAGCCCCACGCAGAAGTCCTTGGCCTAAGCTGAACGAGAAGGCCAAGATCGCCTNNGTGTCGATCGATACCCCCTGGTATCGATCGACACCATGCGAGTTTGACGATAAGAATTTTCTGTGATTGCTGAGAGGTGTTGGATTTATGATGTGTCCTTCTGTCTTTGTTTGCAGATGACATCTAAGTCCATGAGAGCCAGGACTACAGACGCATCGAGCTCAAACCCGTCTACTACGGATATTCCTGCAGCCCCACGCAGAAGTCCTTGGCCTAAGCTGAACGAGAAGGCCAAGATCGCCTGCCACCGCAATTGGGATGGACAGGAGAAGGCGTATGCCTTAAGTGATGACACCGCCGTTAGACCCATTTCTGAGGAGTGGGACGATTTTGACACGCTGTTCTACAACACGTGGTTGGGTGTTACCATCGGGCCCACCAGATTTGTGGATGGAGTTTCCCTGCATCAGCTGGGTCTCGACTCGGATTTGGCTCGTCTGCTTGAGCGGATTGGTTTCGGTCACATGGCTACACGGCAGCATGACCTCTACCCAGACTTGGTTCGTCAGTTCATGGCGACCGCTCGCATTAGCTATTCAGACGAGGTTCTGCGAGACGCACAGGGTGGCACCCTATCTTTCATGGCTCGCGGAGTGAGGTACATGATTTCATTCCCTGACCTCTGTGATCTCTATGGTTTTCGGAGGGATCGCCGAAGGATTGCTCTTCCAGCTGCCCATCCTGACATACGTGGATTTTGGGCATGGTTTGGGAATGGTGTCTACGATTCTAAGACGTCCACTCAGATGGACATTCGACACCCGGTTCTGCGTTGCTTTGTTAGGATCCTGAGCACTACTCTCATGTGCAAGATGGAACCTAACAAGATGAGAGTGTCTCAGCTTCTGCTGTTGTTTCTGGCTGTCAGGAACATCATCCCTGAGCAGGATTTTGAGTGGCCTGAGTAGGAAGATGTTAACCTTGGGGCTGTTTTTGCACATTATCTGGTCTCTCTGAAGACCAAACCATTCACAGGGACGAGCACGAAGAAGGAGTCAGTTGGTAGTCTTCTGACACCTATCTTCTGATATGCTCAATTTAATACCCTAACAATACTAAAGCAGTAGTTGTTGTCTAGCTAGGGGTCGAACACAAGGATCCACAAAAATCACTCAATAAATTATTAGAATCAAGATAAGCTAAGCAATTCAGGTTAAGCAGAAAACAGGAAGCAGTAACGATTTGTATTCAATGGGAAAAAGATAGGTTCAGGGATATTTCTCAGGAAATCAATGAATGCAAATAAACAAACTAATCAGGGTTCAGGTTAAGCACGGTTCTAGAACTCAAATCACTAATGCATAGTTAACCAACTGTCGTTGCGAAAACTATCTAAATCTAAACTTCAGAATCCCAAATTTCTTTGCAAATCCCTAAGAATAAATCAGCCTTAATTTCAAGTTTGATATGTTCACAAATCAATTAAACCAAATCTCTTTGCGAATAATCAATTTGCTCACCCTAAGTTCTATCAGGTAATTAATCGCACTGTCGTGCCTAATCAATTATCCTAAGATCTAAGTTCTAGGTGATCAATCTAGAATTAGCTTTGAGAACAACCTAAGGTGAAGAACTAATTCAGATTATGAACCCTAAATAACTAATCAACCTAGCATTCAAAGAAATCCCTTATGAGAATCCCCAAACCTAACAGGAGATCTACTCAGACATGAAGATTAAATCAATAGACATGTTTGAATAAATACTCTATATAAAATCAGAAAGAGAAACAAAGGTTTTGAGATCTGATCTCGGACGAAGGGAAATCAGACTTGTCTCTCACCAAAATCTCTCTTAAACTAAAGCAAAATAAAGCATAGCCTAAACAAGTGGCTGTAAAATCCTATTTATAACCTAAAACACGAATTGGGGTCTTCTTGTAATTATTAAAGACTTCTGGGCACTTTTGCAATTCTTCAAGTCTTGGAAAACTCGCGGGTCGTGTCTTGCTGCGATGGGTATCGATCGATACCAGGGGGTATCGATCGATGCTTGTCGTGAAATCAGGTACTCAGCAACACGACTTCAGCTTTTGCTCCAAACTGCTCCAGAAAGCTCCAATAATTCCAATAATGCTCCAAACGTGCTAAGACCTGTAAAAGACTCTAAAAGACTACAAAACACTAGAAAGACTCTATAAAAAGGACTTATATCATGGCCTAAACAGGGTAAAAACCATGATATATCAACTCCCCCAGACTTAGCCTTTGCTTGCCCTCAAGCAAATAAAAGACTAAACAGAGAAAGAGGTTTGAAAACGTAGAGACTCACCTGTTCCTGAACCATCGAAAAGACCCTTTTCCCAAGTACCCAAATGTCACCTGATCAGCTTTTGATCTAACCACCATGTACTTCTCCGTAGACATTCGCAGCTTTTCCAGACTCCACACAAAATCCCACAGCATTGTTCAAGTAAAGCCCTCATCGCCAGTTTCATCGCTGCAGCTAATGTTCAAGAACCTTCTAGACTCTTTACCAGACAATATCATGACAAGGAACCACCCTTTTTCACACTTTTTGTATCAATTTCTCTCCCCCAGACTTATTTCTTATTATGTTCTTTTTTTTATTTTCAGCTTTGCATATACACATCAAGGTATGAGACGCGAGTATTGATGGTGTTTGCCACCAAATCCCCGGTTCTTCCCTCTCTATGTATCAAAGGATGTAGGCGAATAATGGCATCATAGGAAAATCCTAGCCTCGCTTCCAATCCTTTGTGTGATCATTCCCTCTTAAGTAGAATAATGGGATCGCTGGAAATTTTCCTAACCCTCTACTCAGAAGAAAATCATTTCAATCTTTTATGCTCTTAATCTATCAACTTATTTCAGGGGAGAGAGATACTATTAATCTAAACACATGGGTTCCTTTATCAGATATGAATGATGAATCAAGCTCTATGAACACTAACCACATTGATGAAGTGCAAAAATTTGGCTCAGGCTTCAGAAGAACTCTGCTGGAGACATGGATGTTTTCTAGTCAACTGGTCAGTCTTTGGATTTTTCATTAGTCGATCTAGAACTGATCCTGTAACACTGTGCACTCAAAAACAAAATCAAATCAATAGGTTCAAGCACAGGATCATAATCTCCAACAAGTTTTGACTCAATAAAACAGTTTTGACTCGATAAAACAACTGACTCTAAGAAAAACAAACACAATGTCAGCAGACACCTCCCCCAGACTTGAACAACACTGTCCCCAGTGTTATCTAGCCTAGAGTCAGTGAAATAAAACAAAAGAAGAGGATAAACGAAGAGAAACAAGAAGTTACCTTGCTGGAACGTCAAGTATCGATCGACACACAGCCTGGGTATCGATCGATACCAGGCTTAAATCGACTTGACGAACCGTATTTTCGCGATCGGTGTCGATCGATACCAGTGGGGTATCGATCGATGCTTAGGCGATTTCGAGTTGCTCCTTGTTCATCCTGACACAGACTCAAAACAAACGAAAATAAAAACCAAAAATGACTCAAGGACAGACTCACCAGTGGGTTGCCTCCCACCAAGCGCTCGTTTAACGTCAATAGCTTGACTGTAACGCCCTTCAGGCTGGATAAGAGTGAGAGCTTGCACCAAAACAGGCTCCACAACTCGACATGGCTATCTTCAGTGTTCTGCTCAGCATGCTGTCCATGAACTCCTGTCCTTTCTCTTTCAGCTCAGAAGTAAGAAGGACTCTAGCCTTGGAGAATGGCTTCGAACCTCCTTTGCACTTGACCTTATACTCGATCGAATCTCCAACGCACTTCTGAGGGATCAAAGTGACATGGGGATCCTCGATGTTTTTGCTCGTGGCCTTCTTCTTTGTTGCCTTAGCCTTCTTGGCAACTTGGATGCTGGGTGGTTCAGCTGAAACGTCTGTGGCAGTAGGCTCATCAGGGGGCTCTTCCAGAACATCAATTGCTAGCGACTCACCTGTGATAACCGTGATGCTAGAGACATGTGTGGGAGCAACTCTAGGGGGAATGGCATTATAATAGACCCCTCCGTCTATGTAAGAGAAAGAGATTCTCTTATTAGGCGTGTCTATGATCGCGCCAGCAGTAGCCATAAATGGTCGTCCCAAGAGCAGAGAAACCTCAGATCCCTTGCTCATCTCAACAACCTGAAAGTCAGTGGGCACCAGACAATTTCCCACCTTAATAGGCAAAGCATGGATAGAGCCGTATGGAGGTGAGGTGGAAGAGTTTGCAAACGTGAGGAGCAAAGTAGGGGGTCTTATAGCAACCTTCAATCGTTCAGCAATTTTCTTTGACATCACATTGACACTAGACCCTGAGTCAACGAGAGATTCTTTGAACTCGACTCCAGAGATAGAGCATGGCACTGCGAATTTCCCTGGGTCTTCCCTCTGTGTCAATTGCCGCGGCTGTAGTGACTTGCGAACTATTTCTTCGATAACCTCACGTGTCTTCTCAGTTTCTGGCTCTTTCTGCGAGGGGTATCGATTGACACCAGGTAGGGTATCGATCGATACTCTGCCTTTTGAATCGTTCCTGGCAGATACAACTTCATCAGAAGGAAGCTCCTTATTCTGCTTACCCAGCAAAGCCTTGCATCTAACAGCTTCCCATTCCTCCCTTGTCAGCTTACGAAGTATAGGATAAGGCATCCTGGGTATATATACTCGTTCTACAACTACCTTAGGCACCGCAGTCGAAGTCTCAGCTGTCTCCTCAGAAATTGCCTCAGTATCGACTGATACCAGTGGGGTATCGATCGATACACGGGTTTTGGAAGTATCCCGTTTCAGAATTGTAACCGGCATCGATCGACACCTGGGGGTATCGATCGATGCCCTGGCGATTTTAGGTTCGTCATCGAAATTTCCGGCACTCGAGATGATGGCATTGACGTGTGCTCTTGGATTTTCAGTTCTTCCTGGAAGAAAACCTTCTTGCCTCTGCACAGCTGATGCAGTTTGAGCCACCTGAGTTTCCAGCTTCTTATAGGAAATATTTATGGCTTCGATCTTCCCATTCAGATCAGAGTACACATGGTCAAGCTTCCCGTTGAAATCCACTTGTAACTTATGCTGTCCCAGAAGAATCTGTTCCATCATGGATTCCATTTTGTTGTCTGTGGATTTGGGAGATGCTGGTTGGTACGAAGAGTTGCCATAGTTGCGAGTGAAATCGCTGCTCTGAAGTGGTTTCTGAGTGAATTGCTTCGCTCTGAAACCAGATTGGTTCCCCTCTAACTTGTACCCACCTTGCTGGTTGTTGTTGTTGAAGCTCATGTTGTTGTTATACCCAAATCGCTGACCCTGGAAACCAGAACCACCAACATAGTTAACATCCTCCCCTTCTTCTTCCATATTCGCAACTTCATCAGCAAAGTGCACAGATTTCTTCTGCTTCCCGACCAGGAAATCCAGTTTGGCTTGCATGTCAGCAATCTGCGACCCCTCTGTTCCTCCAGCTTGCTTTTTCCTTTCGAAATCAGCATTCTTGGTGCTATTACTAGACGCCAAGTTCTCTATCAGTACAACTGCATCATCCGGATACCTGGTGAAGAAGTTCCCATTGCTTGCAGAGTCCATTGCCATCTGGTATCTCCAATCAACTCCTCTGTAGAAAGTGCCCAGCAGCTGCACCTGAATGAACCCATGGTGCGGACAGTCTCTATGATAGGACTTGAAACGAACCCATGAAGCCTTGTATGCTTCTGTCGGACCCTGAGCGAACTGAGAGATCTTGTTCCTGAGCTCCTCGGATCTTGCATCATCATAGAAATTAACCAGAAACGCGTTCTTCATCTCATCCCATGTAGTAAGTGAATCAGGAGCTAGCTGCTTCAGCCAATAAGCAGCATCCCCACCAAGGGAGTACGGGAAGAGTTTGCAGAACAGGAACTCATTGGGCACTCCATTATACTTCATGCTAGTGACCAAGTCCTCGAACCTTTCGATGTGATCCATGGGATGCTCATGAGGTAGACCATGGAATGGGTTCTGACTTACGAGAGCGTAGTAGGCAGGCTTCAGCTCGAAGTCATTCCTCTGAAAAGTCGGTATGCGAATCGCAGCTCTCGTCTTCTCAAGTGACTGAAAAACTGTGTCGTTCCTTCCTCTCTGGCGTTTTTGCACATATATGCACATAAGACAACAAGAGAGTTGCATGAGGTTTGAACAAAGGGTAAGTTTCGGGTGGGATACCAGCTAAAAATGAACCGGCCATCTAGGACAACAAAGGGTGGTAAAAATGAAAAAGATGTAATAGATGTATGACTCGTTGTCTCGCCTAAAACAATTGATAAGAAAAATTAAATATAGATTAATTCCAAATGAAATGAGCTAGTATATCCTGTCAGAAAGAATTTCTATTGCTCGAAATCCTCTCGAGATGTCGCGTTGAAAGCACTCTAGCTACCGCATAGTCTAGTATTGAACCACAAAAGAGCTGGCATGAGGAAATAGCGTAGAAGCACACTCGTCTATATCATCATAGGTTGTGTTCTTATGTTCCTAAAAAATACTTAATAAAAAAAAATATTACACGAGGTCTTCAAATTTCAGCGAGAATTAAAAAGATCCAAAGAAAAAAAAAATAGATTAGTAATGGATTAACATCATCCCCCATATTTAAATCACACTGTCCTCATTGTGAAATAATTGGTGAAAAGATGGTAAAATTATTAAAATAAAAGATAAGGCGAAAGAGATCGATTAAACTGTGGTGGTGAAGTGCATGGCTAGGCGTCGCCTGAGCCATCTGTCTCGGAGTCGGGCGTGTTGCCATCGAACTGGTGGTGCACTTCGAGGAAACGCATCATGCGCATGTATCGTCTCTCTTGTCGTACTATCTTCTTCTCCATGGCTGTGTATTCTGGTCCGTGTTCGTGAGACGAACTTGCGGATGGTGCACGGGCCTGTGATTGTTGAAGTAGTAGAGCACGCTCTGTCTCGGCGTCTCGGTTGGTTTTGGCCACTAGGAACTGTACAATCATGTACGGTAGGCGTGGGACTGTAGGTATGTAGTCCATCGCCTCCGGTATCTATCTAAGTGTTGCTCCTTCCCGGAGTCTAGGGACATAGTTATAAGGTAAAAAAAATGCAGGACTCACCGACATTAGCGCAATATTTGTAACCAAATCTGTCGGGGTCAAGTGAAGCGCGAGAGATCGTGCGGTCTCGGGAGAATTAGCATGAAGTCGAACCAGCTTCCTTGTAGTGGAACCACGTTCGAGAAATCACGGTGCACGGCTTGTAGAATTGTCGTGATGATGCTTCCGAAGGCGGTGGTATCGTCCTCGGGTTCTGTGGCGGGCACGTCGTGTTTCACCTTCACCCAGTTCTTTGCGACGATACAAGCATAGCGGGGATCTTCGGTGGAAGGTAATTGAAGGGTGACAAGCTCACCTTTGAGGACACTCCCCACGTTCGCTCTCGAGAATATGCTGTGCGCTAAGAGCTTGTGTGTATAGCGGACAGCGGGATGCATGAGTAGGGGCGGCTTTGGACCGTCTATTGTCTTAGACGCCTTGTCCCATTATGCTCCATAGACCTTAATATGGATTCTCCTCGGGGTGAATCTCCTCGAGATATTGAAGCTTTCAAAGCTTCACAAAGTTTCGGGATCGTTAGAGCATTAGAATATCCGCGAACGGTAAAAATAAGTGTACCGTCATTCGCTCTCGTATTAGAGCGTCTCTTGTAGCACATGGTGACGGTCGATAAGAATTCTTTGGTGAGATCTTCATAGGTAGGGAGGTTGAGCTCCATGAAAGGTCAAAGGTTAAGTGCGTCGAGATACCAAATCACGTCTTCTCTAATCCGGAGCGCGTCGAGAGTCGAGTAATCTATGCGAGGTGTTGATTTGATAACCATCTTGTTGATATTCTCAAAGTAATCGATATTCGGGTCCATAGGTTTCCGGATATATCGTACCTTCGGTTTTCGTTCCAGAGGTGGTGTTGGTTCGCGAGGAGGAGAAGGTGTCGGGTCATGTCGCGGTGGTGGCACTCGAGTTCTAGTCGAGCGTTGTCGACTTGCCAAGAACTCGCCAAGATTTGTGTCATCTCCTATGCTTCGTGTATCTGAGCTCTCTTCGCTCCCCTCGGTTCGATTAGTGGTTAATCTCTGGGATGACTCTCCTATGTAACCACTCTTCTTTGAGCGAGTTATTCTCATTCTCTCGTGGTCCATTGTTCCTACAAAATAGAACACAATTCTCGGAAAAAGTTTGAATATGGTTGTGATTGAAAAAAAATTATTATGCGAATATATTAATTCTAATAGCAATTCAATCAATCAAATGAGATAAATTGATCACAAGTTTAAACAAATCGAGTTCATGATCGTGAATTCCGGGTTTTTGACGTTCTTGCATAAAAATTTCTAGATATTGATTTTAAGTTCAACTTTATGCAAATTTCAGTAGATTACCGTTTGCTAATTTACGATATAACTAGACTTGTTCAAATTAATCAAAATTAATCTCCAAATTCGTTTTTATTTAAGCTTGAAAATTCCAAATCACAAATATCTCAAATCCAGGGGGAATTAAGTGCTAAAATTGAAGTTCTAATTATTCTAGAAGTTCAATCTAGAGTTCTCTAACAATTTCTAACCATCAAAGACATAGATCTAGTGAATTAAAAAAAAAACAGTAGGTTTTTGTTCATATGAAATAGTAGAGATTTCGGTTCGTACCTTGTTGGAATTGACGAGATGAGTGAAGAATTGAAATCTTCTCCGAAAAAGAGTGAGAATGGACAGAAGAATTTTCGAAAAAACTTTTGAATTGAAAAATGTTGTTCTTGCTCATAATCTCCAAGTCTATTGGAAGAGAAGAAGAAAGAGAGCTTGAATCTTGAAATTCTCTTTTTGTTCTTTGAAAAATTGTTTTTATGTAAAAAGAAGTTTTCTGTTTTTTTTTTTTGCAAAAACTTTTGTGGCTTACATTAGCGGGACATGGGTATTAAACTGGGTTTGGTTCAATTTCACGTAGGGAACATGTTCGGGATTGCACGGTTTAGTGTCGGGAACGGCTCGGGAATAGTCGGGATTGGTTTCGGCTCGGAATGGGCTGGCCGCGGGTCCACCTTGCGCGACTGCGGCCAAGTGTCTTCTCGCCGTGGGACCGGCCAACGCCGGCGCGGGTCCGGCTCTTCCAGCGGCGGCCAGGCGGCTTTTTTCTCGGGTCGTTTTCTCCTTAGTTCCTTCGTCGTTTCACGATCTGTTTCGAACGCCGTCTTCATTTTTTGTGTTTTCTGATTTTTTGAATGTTTTTGGGTTTTTTGGTTTTCATATAAAGCCTGAAATCTTAAAAAGAAAAACGTCAATAGAAAAAGAAAGAAAAATTAAAAGAAAAACGTACCGAATGGGTTGCCTCCCATCAAGCGCTTTTGGTTAAAGTCGTTAGCTCAACTTTTTGGTGAGACTAGGCGTGAACAATAGATGTCTCGGGAACAAATATTCCTTTGGCATCGTCTTGTTTATGATGTGTTTCGCCTTTCTTAGGTATCACCTTCTTTTTTTCGTGTTTTTTCAGAATTCTCACTTCTCGAAAAGCTTGTTTCGTCTTCTCAATCATTCCTTGCACTTTCTCATCCTTGGTGTCTTTCAAATCTGGTGGAAATTTAATCGTGATTTTTGCAAATGGTTTAGAAGTGAACGGTACCTCGGGTGGTTCCATCTTAATCGACTCATCTTTCTCTTTTCCTTTAGGAAAAATCGAGTTTTTCATCTTATGTTCGTCCCTCGGGTTTGGAATTTCGTCCGGGACAGTAGGACAGAGGATGGCATGCCAACGGTAGCTAAGAAGGGTCGACCAAAAATCAACGGTCTATCCTTGTCTCGTTCCATTTCGAAAACTTGAAATCAGCGAGAACGATCTGGTTTCCAATAAGTATTTGAAGATCATGGATCGCTCCTTCAGGTTTCTTTTGTGATGAGTCCCCAAAAATTATGCTCACGGTAGATGGCGTGAGATTTATTATACCGAATTTCTCGGCAAATGTATTAGACATGATGTTGACATTGGCTACGGAATCGCACAAACAATCTGCAAAATAAATTCTCGAAATCTAACAAGAAAAATAAAAACATCCCGGATCATCAGCTTTTCTAAGCCTTTGAAGCGGGATTAATTTCGGCACCTCGAATAGTGGTTTTTGGATCATCTTGGATTCGGTAATGTCTTGTCCATAGAGTGGGATGGATTTTGGAACTTCTCTAGGCTCCATCTTAGCATCGACTTTCTTCTCGGGTATGGTGGAAATCACGTTGCAAAATCTCTTCGGGTTATATTCCACTCTTCCGGGTAATATTCCGCTTAGTCTCTTAGTGGTGTCCACGGTTTGAGAGACTTGCATATCCAACTTCTTGACATGGGTTGAAAGAGATTCAAATTTCCCATTCAAGTCGTTGTAAATACAATCGACCTTGATGTTAAAATCTTTCGTCGTCTTCTCGTTGCTTTGAGCGTGGAGTTGAATTGATTGCTCAAGTTTCGCTATTTGGGCAGCAAGTTGAGAGTTAGAGATACCTTGTTGCTGCGTGTTTGAGTTGTTGTAAGGAGCGGCTTGAGCATTGAAGGGCGGTCTCGGTTGGAAGTTCCCATTTCTTCCATAGTTCCCGTTTTGGAACCGGTTTTGGTATGGCCTTGATTGTTGTGGATAAGTCTGATCTTGAGGGTTCTCCACGTTTGGGTTTTGATACGAGAGGTTGTTGAAGTTGGCGTTGCGGAAGTTGTTGTTGAATCCGTTGTTGAAAGGGCTTTGGTATTGACCTTGTGCTCCCACATAGTTAACTTCTTCTTCTTGAAAATATGAATTGTTGTTGTCGGGTTTGTAATAAGTGTCACCATTGACTCCAACAGTAGCTTCACAAGCATGTAATTGGCGGTTTTGGTTGTTGAGAAGTCGGTTTATTATGACTTTTTCTCATAAATCTCTTTTGATTCTGATACGTTCGATCTAGTCGATCTATCGTAGTCGGAAAAATTGTTGTTATCCGACATAGCAAGATTTTCGATGAGAGCTCTTCCTTGGTTGATGGTCTTCATGGAGAAGTCTCCATTGCTGGCCGTGTCGAGAGAAAGTTGATATTTCAATAGTAATCCTCGATAGAAAGTGTTGAGCACATTCGGACCGGAGAAACTGTGATGAGGGCAATCTCTCTTGTACTCCTTGAACCGTTCCCACGCTTCATAGAAAGACTCCACCGGTTGTTGATGGAAACTTTGGATTTTGTTTGTTAGCGCGTTGGATCTCGACTTTGTCTAGAAGTGGTTTAAGAAGGCGACTTTGTACTCTTCCCAATTAGTAATAGATCCTGCTGGCAAAGATTTCAACCAACGTTGAGCTTTATCGGCCAAAGAAAAAGGGAAAAGCTTACACTTCAAATGGTCGGCGGGAACTTGGTTCCTTCTCGTCATTCCGCATATCTCTTCGAACAACTCGATGTGCTCCATCGGGTGCTCGATTGCAACTCCAAGAAACTGATTTTCCTTTACCAAAGCAATGATTTGAGGTTTGATCTCAAAATTATTTCCGTTCGGCATAGGAAGTTGTATGGCCGCTCGGTTTTGGAAGTGTTGATACGGTGCATCAAAATCAGCAATTATGCTGTTACGCGCTTGTCTCCTCGGAGGATTAGCGGGCAGTACGGGACGGTTGGCGTTCACGCCATTAGGAGGAATCGGTGCATTAGCTTGAGCATCGTTCCTTGGTGCGTCACGATCGACGGGAAGTTATCGCCTCGGATTTTCAGCATTTCGGTTTTCGTTGTGGTTTTCTTCGGGATCGAGATGTGGCTGGTAATTAGCACCATTGACAGCGTCTTGATCTTCTTCGTGATCCGAAAAATAACGGTCATCCTCGTGATCTAGTTGATCACGGTTTTGTTGATCTTACGGGTGGTCGTTTTCCGCCATCCTTAAGTTCCTTTTGAGTCTTCGGAGTTCTCTCTCGTGTTTGTCGATATCTTCTAGTAGCGGTACGGTTCCTCTAGGAGTTCTCCTAGTGTGCATGCACCTTTAGAACAAAAGACAAAGATAAAGAAGAAAGTCAAAAGAACAACAAAGAACTTGAAAATCTAAAGTGTTTAGAACAGAAATTAGAATACGAAATCAAACAAGCTAAACTATCCCCGGCAACAGCGCCAAAAACTTGACACACCAGAAATTAACCCTGGCGTGGGGTTTTACCCTCTATATCTAAGCTGCAAGTGCACAGCAAACGAAGTAGGATTTAGGGATCGAATCCACATGGATAGACGTTGTCCAATTTCTAACGAGTTCTAACTTATGTCTAGACGTAAATATATTTTGGGTTTTGTTATGGTCGTATCTATTGAATCTAAACTAAAATAAGAAGGGCAGTAGCTAACTTATTATTTTATCGAGGTTGTGAATTAATTAAACGAAGCATTGGGCAATCGTGAATTTTCTAGGGTTTACGGCCGATTTTTACGAGGAGATTTCTAGGATTTCTAAAGCGACTTTTTGTCTTCTTTGGGTTTTTGAACTTGGAACACGTATGCTGCGTGTAGTCTACTACCGTAATCCTACACACCTACTCACCTCAGTACTCGGACGGTAGCTTCTAACTCCGCCCGCGCAAGAAGTGAATGATACTCTCAAAGGTCGTTTACGCCCACAATTCCTCCATAAGTATACTTTCAAAATCTTACGACGGATTTACTCGTCTACCCTAGGTCAAGCGATTAGATACAATACTTCCGTGTTTCTAAAATGCCTAATATCGATTGCTAAGACGGTTAGTCAAGCAACGCATTAACAACGAAGATAGAACGAAGAACCCTAATTAATCGGTATCCTAGACAAAAAACCTAATAAGAATTGAACCATAAGCTCCCCTTCAAACCCCTATGCCAAACAAAGAGATTACTCAGCCATAGCTGAGGTAATCATATTCAATAAATCAAATAAAAACATTAAGTAAAAAGGGATGAAGAAAGCTTCTCTATTGAAGAACACGAATCGAGAATCCTTTGCTCCAAACCAAAGAAAACAAGTGCACAAGTCACAAGAGCTTCGCTTCTACCTTCAAGCGTGAGAATAATGTCACACATCTGTCTAAGAGGCATAAAATTAGTATTTATAGAGCTAATCTTGTTTACGGTTTGATGGGAAAAAGACGGTTTTGGCATCGGGTGAAGAACCAATTCGATTTGGCCTACGGTTGCCTCTGGCCACGGAAAATTGGCCTCTAGCCACGGGTGTAGTGGCTCCAGGGGCGGCGGAATGGTGGTTGGCCGCAGGTCCGACTCCTCGAGGTGCGGCGGCTTCATCTTCGGGCAGCTTCATCTGCTTTCAGTGCTTCAGATGTATTTAATGATCCAACCATTGGGTTGCCTCCAATCCAATTTCATTTGAAAGCAGCTTGTCCTTACATTGTTGTGTCCAAAGTTGGGGATGATCAGACGGTGAAAAGGTCTCCATTAGCTGCAAGACTTCTTGACGGTCCAAGTTTATCCAAAAACGTACTTTTGCTCCGAAATGCACTCTTTTATTCCGAGTTACCTGAAACGTCTTTCAAATCTCTAAAATATGAAAATTACTTGAAAACCTTTAAAAACAGAGTTAAAACACCTGCAAAAGAATATGTAAGTGATCCATCAAAATTGTCAAAAACAGGTGTTATCATTGTGACGAGGTAAGAGTTGTTGAGATCGAGATTAACCTCCAAGCCAAAGCAATGCCGAGACTCTCATTTGCTTATGCTGCTGAGGCGAGACAGTGCCGAGGCATCTTGTTACAACAATTTTTTTACGAGGTGAATGAGGGCCATGTTTACACCGAGCCATTGTTGCCGAGGTGTTTTTGCTGAGCCTTCTTGTTTGACGAGGTAAAAAAATTCCTTGCTGGCGCCGGGCTGTGTTTTTAGCTGAGGTGAGGCGAAGCATTTTTGAATTTAAAATTAAAAACTTTGAACCAATTCTTCGCCTCGGGATGAGCCAAATGTTTGATTCGCCTCAAGATTTTTGTGATCGTTGAAACCTTCATGTGTATTCACTCGCTTTGCTTTAACTGCCTCGAGAATCGCAAGATTTGTTTGTTAGTTCCCGAGGTCACGCACCATTGTCTTCCTGAGGTCACACACACCCACGCGCCGAACCGTTTATAAATAGCGAGGTCTCCCCTTGATTCTTCTCATTTTTTTACTTCTCTTAAAATTCCAAAAACAGGTAGCTCACTTCTCTCTCTTTTTTATTTAATTTCCATCTAGGGTTTTCCAATCTGCCGCCGCGTCGTTTAAATTATTCAATCAATCTTCATACGAACCGCGGTGAGCTTTTGAATTTGTCGATCAACCTGCATTAATTTGTTCTTGTTGAGGCGTGATGTTAGATCTTGACGGACTGAATGATTTGGTTGGTTTCGCTACTCATCCTCCTTTACGGCTCGGTCATAACGCTATTTCCTACCCATAAAATGTCGAGGCGAGAGGTTTTACCGAGGTGAACAGATCTGACGAAGCGAGTAGATCTGACGAAGCGAGTAGATCTGACGAAGCGAGTAGGTCTGACGAGGTAGATCTGACGAGGAGAGCAGATCTGACGAGGTAAATAGACCTAATGAGGTGAATAGATATTCCAAGGCGTATCCTCTAAATTCATCTTCTCCTTTGATCGGGTTCCACGAAGCCGAGACGATTAGATTTGCCGAGGTAGTTTCTTTAGAAGATTTGATTTCTCTCTCTCTTGCAGCGCCTGCAGCCGAGGTGATCCCAAAAGAGATTAAAATTGAAGACGAGGACTTATTTTGGGATCCCGTTGAGGCGAGAATGGAAATTGATCGTATGATGTCAAACCAGTTGGCGGGTCCGTCGAAGGAACGAGCTGTAAGAAAACCCAAGATGAAAAGAGCCGATTCTCCTGGCTCCACGCGTTCTACCGAAGTATTCCTAGGGGAGTTATGGCAGCGTTTTGATATATCCAAGGATATAGAATTTGTTGTTCCCGAGTCATCTGACCGAGCCAATAGACCTCCTCTGGGATACTTCACTGTTTATGAAGGTTTCTTTCACATGTGCTTTCTCTGGTTTCCGATTCCCTAAGTGATTCTTCGATACTTTTGGAGACACGGAATTGCTTTGGCTCAAATCATGCCTCAGAGATTTTGTAATCTCATAGGAATTTTGGTTTGTAGTTAAGAATTGGATGTTAAAATCGGCTTCATTCATCTCCGAAATCTGTTAAAGATCCAAAAGGTTCCTAAGTCGGAGAAGTTCGACATCGGCAACAAAAGGACCAAAAAGATCATCACTGGTTTCCCGAACATGGATAACGGTTGGGAGGACTATTTTTTATTCGTCCATATTTCCAATGCTTATGTTGGTAGCGATTATCTTCTCTTGGTCAAGACGAGCTGGAGACCACTTGGTAGCTGATCACTAGAATTTTTGCTCGGTGTGTTATTTAGCATTGATTACTGATCTTATTTTTCTTGTTTTCGTAGTTCGCGATTTCCTTCCTCCATTTCTAGACGATTTAATTGAGGTGTTTGAGGCTTTATATTCTAGGAGAGTTTATTGGAAGCATTTTCCCTTAAGGAGAGTAGAGAAAGCCCCATCCCTTTTTAACGGAGCTCCAGTCAGTTCGGATTCCTCTTCTTCAGAATATCTCAGAACGACCATGGTGAAAAGACTGATGATTCGTGAGAAGAAGGAAATAGAGGCAAGGGAGGCGGCGACGAGAGATTTCGAGGCTCTCAATGAGCATGTCACCACCAAGGTGACGATTCCCAAGGCGACTACTGCCGAGGATGCAAGAAAAGTTCATGTCGACTATTCTGAGCCTCTTGCCCAAACTGACGAGGAGCGAGGGTTGGTGCGTGCTCTTCCTCTATCTTCGTTGCCTTCTGTTTCTACTTTGATGAAGCATGATGATGTACCGAACCGAAAGTGTTCCGCTTTGGAGAGTAACTGAGACAAAGCTGCCGTTGAGAAGACTGAGAGGAAGAAAAAATGCACGACACCTCATGTGGTATATCCTGCTTCTTCCGAGCTGATAGTGAACGATGATTTTGGACATGCTTGCGAGAGGGAAAACGTACGCCAACATGTCGCAGCGCGGCACCAAGGTAATTCTTAATTTATCCGAGAAGTTTTCTAAGTAATTGCTCGGAACTTACTTGTTTGTTTCCTTAGCAGTTTACGGCTTCCATCAACGAGCTGGTTGTTTCATATGAGTTGGACGCTCGTGGCTATAGACGCCGAGTTGATGAGGCGAGCAAAGATGCATCGACAATCAAAAACAAACTTGTTGGGGCAGAGAAAAAACTAACTCTTGCGTCTACGACCTTTGAGAAGAAGATTCTTAAGGAAGAATCAGCTCGGTCCGCAAGTTTCGCACTTTGTTTAGAGGAGCAGAGGGTGATGCTGAATGCCGAGGTGGCTTCCTTAACGAGGTAGCTTGAAGAAAAAGATGCTTTGCACAAGCGAGGCGGAAGTCGGCTATGAAGTTTCAAGGTCAAATTTCCAAACTGGAAGTGAGCATCGAGAGGTTGAAAGCTGCTAAGGATAAGGAGCTCAAGCTAGCCGAGGTCGACTGCAACCTACAACTTATTGAGGCTCTCCGTAAGAAAGACACCCCGACTCTTGAGGCCGAGGAGGCAAAGTTGATGATAACACCGGTTTTTGACCATTTTTATGGATCACTTTCATATTCTTTTGCATGTGTTTTAACTCTGTTTTCAATAGTTTTCAAATGATTTCCATATTTTAGTGTTTGGAAAGACGTTTCAGGTAACTCGGAGTAAAAGAGTGCATTTCAGAACAAAAGTACGTTTTTGGATAAACTCGGACCGTCATAAGTCTTGCCATCATAGAAGGCCTTCTCACCGTCTGATCATCACCAAATCTGGATACAACAAAGTAGGGACAACCAGCTTTCAAATGCAATTATATTGGGGACAATCCAATGGTTGGATCCTAAAATATACCGAAGCACCGAAGACCGACGAAGCTGTCGAGAAGCAGTCCACCGCGGGTCGAGAGCTCACACCAGAAGCCAAACACCAGTTCGCCACTCCTGGAGAGCACAGACACGCGGCCAAACACCAGTTCACCACTCCTTGGAGAGAACGGATTAGCGGCCACAACCAATTTCGCCTAAATCAAGTCGTTTCTCCACCCGAGGCCAAACCGTCTTTTTTCGTCAAACCCTAACTCGACCAAAACGAGTTGAAGACCAATAAATACTTGTTTTACAGCCACAATTTCGTGACCCCCTCTTGTTACACTTTTAGACTTGTTTTGCACTAAACTTTTTCTCTTGTTCTTTGTTTTTGTTATTTGTTTAGGGAGATAGGAATTTCCCTTAAACCCTTTTGTTTGATTTCTTATCTATTGATTGTGCAATTCAGAAGCTTGATTTTGTTTTACATGGTCGTGGCTGAGTAGTTCTCTCGTTGGGTATCCTTGTTGTTAATACGTTGCTTGACTAACCGTCTTAGCAACTGATAGTAGGCATTTTAGAGCCACGAGAGTGCTGAATCTAATCGCTTGACCTAGGGTAGACAAGCAAATCCATCGTAAGATTTCGAAAGTATACTTACAGAGGAATTGTGAGCGTAAACGACCTTTGAGAGTATCATTCACTTCTTGCGCGAGCGGAGACGAAATCTACTGTCCGAGTACTGAAGTTAGTAGGTGTGTAGGATTACGGGAGTAGACTACACACAGCGTACGTGTTCCAAGTTCAAGAACGCAAAGACGACAAAAAGTCGTTTTAGAAATCCTAGCGAATTCTCGGTGAAAATCGGCCATAAACCCTAAAGAATTTCCGATTGCCCAACGCTTCGTTAATTGATTTACAACCTCGAAATAAGTATTGCTTTCTACTGTTCACTTAGATTAGATTTATTTATTCGGTTAGTTTAGCTTAGTTTAGTGTCGTTCGTTTTCTTATTTTCTCATTTAGTTTAGTTTAGTCTAGTTTAGTATAGTTAAGATTCCTAGTTTCGAGTTCGTGACAAAACCCTATAAACATATATTTATTTTAGGTTTATTTACTATATAGTGTCTAAGGTCTCGCAGAACAACATTCCTTCCATGTGGATCGATACCTTAAGTACTACAACGCACATATGTGCACTTCGAGGCTTTAAGGTTTACAAATTTAAAACCTGAAGTTTCGAAGAAAAATCTGATTCGCATCAGTTGACCGGGTGGAAGGCCGAGATGGTCGGTGCAGATGCAGAGATCTAAAGAATTGCCACCTGTTTAAGGGACGAGCTGAAATTATCTCCGATTTCAGGTGATTCTGTGGGCACTCTTCGTGGCAACGAGACGTTGGACTCTCCTGCGGCTAGTATTGTTGTTACCCAGCCTGCTAGATCCAACGAACATACTTCTAGAGTCGCGGACCTTACTGGCGAGGTGAACGTTGAAACCGATCTTCCTGAATAATCTTTTGTTTCTGTTGTAAGGTTTCATGTATATGTTTTTCTCTGTCTTTGTCTTTGTTTTTGTCTTGTTCTGAACATATGCATGGATGGCTTTATCCATAGTATTATCTTTTCGGACTTTGATTTTTGTCTTCTGTTTTTGCCGATTTCCAATGAAAACGAAGTGTTATGTTGAAAAGATAACATCACTCTAAAACAATAAGTTGTGTCGAACCCATTTCATGAAATTCGCTATCATCCCAAGCAGACGACATCTTGTAAGTCATGGCTCGGTATCTTTCCAGATCGGTTGTTAATCTCAAACTCAATAAATCCTACCTCGTCATAATCGTTCCCTAATCTGACGAGCTGGGGGGTCGGTTTTCATCCATCCGAGATTAATACCTCAGACAACGAGGGATACTAACCCGACCCAAAGCATGACGACAGAACGTTAACGCCCTTAGCAGCTCATCTCATATCTTCTAATAGCGCATACCCGAGGTGAGGATAATACTATCTCTACCGAACCGATGCCGATCTAGGATAGGTCGCTCAACTTCGGGGAAATTTTCAAGTTAACCTGAACGGCTATTGGACGAGATACAAGTGCCCATGGACCTTTCTGGGCCGAGATACAAGTGTTCACCAACTCTTTTGGGCCGGATTAAAGGCCCAAGTCATCGTTTACCTTAATCAAGTTTACTTAGCTGCGCACGGAAGAAGGAAAATTTCCTTTTTACGTCCGAAAATCACAGACGTGAGCAGGTATAAATAGTATTCGGAAATCACTTGTAAAGGGTGACCAAAAAACAATAGCTTATAGCAACTTGTGCTCATACACTTTTCAAACATCAATAAAATCACCATCTTTGGATCTCTTACTGTGTTTTTCTAGAAACTTCAGTTCCCTCTAAAAAGTCTCGACAAAAGATTGATTGTGTGAGTTTTGAGTCTCACAGTGTGGTTAGTCCTCATCGTTTCTCATTTCGCGCTTCGGGATATTGCCTTGGTTTTGTTCCGCTTGGCCACCTCGGTTCGGTCGATTCTGAGTGTTCTCCTCTTCGCGCTCTCCTACCATGAATTTAGCTGCGAGCTTCGTGCCTAGACTTCGACAATTTGCCGTCAGATGTCCGTAAGTTTGATGATGCTCACACTAGGCTTTCTCGTCAAAGTTGCTGGAGTTTATCATCCATGTGTTCCATGGGGCTTTCCCTCCTCCGGTTCCCACTTGGTAGTTGTGAGCGCCATTAAATTTTGGTCTTTCATGACGAACAAAAACTCTTCCTTGCGTATTTCTTGTCGGATTCGATGGATTTGGAATGTTAGCAACACCTCGGGTCGTCGGTTTTGCCGACTCTTGTTTTTCCTTGAGAATCTTCATCACCTCCTCGTCGAGTATGAAATCTGAGGATCGGTTCAAGGCGTCCTTGATTGTCTGAGGTGTGATTGACGCAACTTCATTGATGAAATCCGACTCTTACCACATCGCCTTCTCAAGTGCGATTAGAGAAGCTATATCGCTCACGCCCTCGACCTTTGAGACTACTGTCGTGAATCGCCCCCATGAAATTTCACAACGTCTTCGTTGGTGCTTGTGCCATGGTACATAAGTCAGCGTCGGAAGTTCCTCGTTCCATGAACGTAGAGTATTGCTTTTGAAATTAGCCGAACAGTTGTCGATTGAGTTTCTTTCAAGTCTTTAGAACCACTCGAGGGCAGCTCCCTTCAGGTGCTCCACGAACAGGAGGCAATATCCAACATCTCTCTCGTTCCTCTTGAATTTTCCTCAGCCCATCGCTATGCGGAAAGCTATGATGTGAGCCTTTGGGTCGTTTGCTCCCTCATAGAACGGGACTCTGATCTTTCCCGGGTCGGATATTCTCGCCTCGGTGATCCGTGCTGTGAAGGGTGTTCTCTCTGTCTCCTCCAGCATACGGTCAATCTCGGGTGCCGCGCTAATTGCGTGATGCACTTGTGATCTAATGGATTGCATCTCAGCGTTGGCTTGGGCCAGAGAGGCTCACACCTCGTTAATCTCGTTGGTTTGGGCTCGGCTCATCTCACGAGGCTCGTCATGTTGGTTTTGGCTTATCCTTCTCGGCTCGTCGGAACGTAGTGTTCGCTATCCAAAGAAGGTTCTCCTCTTCTTTTGTCAGATTTCTGAGCCCATAAGAGATGGGAACTTCTCCACCAGCTCTAGCTCCATCCCAGGACAAACTGAGTTGATCTTGCGTGATGTGCCCCAAGGCGAGACCACGGTTCTCCGCATTGGTGATAGTTGCGTCGATTCCGTCGAGGTGAAGCATCAATCGATCGTCGGTATTTTGGGTTCAACCACTACAAGAAAACACAGTTTTTGTGACTACATTTTGCGACTACTTTTTTAGTCGCAAAACTGAGTGACCCTTTTATGACTTATTTGCGATTAATAAGCGACTACTTAAGTCGCAGAGCCACAATAGTCGCAAATTAACGACCAAAATTATTCGTAGGAAATTAATCGCTAATAAGCGACTGATATCCGACTAATACTAGACTACATTCATTTAGTCGCAAAATGGTCTGACTTTGAGACTAATTTTCGACTGTTTTTTTGTCGGGAAACGTAGTTGCAACAGTAGTCTCTAATTTGCGACTATTTGTATTAGTCTAGAAATATAGTCTCACATTTGCGACTGTTTTGCAACTTAAATTAATCGTCTCAAATTTGCAACTGATTTGGACATTAGTCGGTAAAGGTAGGTAGAAAACGTGGAAAATGTAGAAGTTCGTTGGTACACCTACCATTTACGACTACTTATAGTAGTCCCAAATTAATCGAAAAATAGTGGCAAAATAGTTGTACATTTGCGACTACTTTGTAGTAGTCGCAAATCAGTGACAAACGTTTTGCCTATATAAGGGTCGTGCCCCTCTTCCCCATTAACACAAATCATTCATTCAAACCTACATACAAAAAAACAAGAGTCAAAAAAAAAAACCCCAGATCCAAATCCAAAAAAAAAAAAATCCAAGATCCAAAAAAATACAATGTGGAATTCATCAAGAGAGTGGATGTATAATAGAATCGATCCACACGCAAATCATATCTCTAGTGAATTCTTGGCGGTGGTTGAGCAGTTCATGAATTTTGCTAATAGCCAACCACTAGCGCAAAGCAGTGGAGGTAGGTTTCACTGTCCTTGTGTAAAATGTTAAAATTCTAAATCTTTGCAAGGAAATACAATTTCAAAGCATTTGCATAGTAGGGAATTTATGCCAGGATATTATGTATGGTCTGAACATGGTGAAGATTATGATGTGGTTGGGGGATTAGGAGGAACGAATAGTCATTATGCTAATGTAGATCAACCAACAACGTATGATGGGGGGAATGTATATGTTGGGATGGTGAATGATGCATTTCATGGTACTACGCCATTTAATCATCATGAGTATCATCATGAACATGATAGTGGATATGATGATCATGTTCATGAAGAACCTACCCAAGAGGCAAAGCGGTTTTACGACATGTTAGATGCTGCAAATACTTCACTTTATGGTGGTTGTCGTGAAGGTCTGTCGAAGTTATCTTTGGCTGCTTGGTTCATGAACATTAAGTCAGACCATAATATGGCCGAAAGTTGTATGGACGCATGGTTTGAATTGTTTACGGAGGTTTTACCAGAGGGTAATCAATCACCTAGTTCGTACTACGAGACAGAAAATTTGATGCGAAAGCTAGGATTGCCGTACCATACATTTGATGTATGTATAGATAATTTTATGCTCTTCTGGAAAGAAGATGAGAAGTTGGAGCATTGCAAGTTCTGTGCAAAACCAAGATATAAAGCTAGTGAGGGACGAACTAAAATTCCGTTTAGTCGTATGTGGTATTTACCTATCACTGATAGACTGAAGAAAATGTACCAATCAGAGAAGACTGCATCATCGATGAGATGGCATGCTGAGCATGATTCAAAAGACGGAGTAATGTGTCATCAATCAGATGCGGCGGAGTGGAAGAATTTTCAAAATTTGCATCATGCGTTCGCAGAAGAAACGCGAAACGTATATCTTTGGTTATGTATTGACGGTTTTAATCCTTTTGGTATGTCAAAAAAACCACACGTTGTGGCTTGTGATCATGACTCCATACAACTTACCGCCAGATATGTGCATGAATACTGAGTATTTGTTTCTGACTATTTTGAATTCCGGACCAAATCATCCACGAGCCAGTCTTGATGCACTACAAGAAAACACAGTTTTTGCGACTACCAAAATAGTCACAAAATAGTCGCAAATGACTGGTTTGCGACCATTTTGCGACTAAAAAAAATAGTCGCAAATAATTGGTCGCAAAATACAGTTGTCGCAAAATAGTCGCTCTTTTACAACTAATATGTGACTAAAATATCAGTACTAATTTACAGATTGATTTGCGACTATTTGTATAAAAAAGAATA